>PVJD01001519.1:0-67894 GCA_004026545.1 Mormoops blainvillei
AAAAAAGGGTCTAACATTAACTTTAAAGCACCATGCCAGGTAGAATTTTAAACTGGTAGGCACAAATGACTGCAGAGGATCTTCGTCATCTTGGGGACAGTGGGACAGTGTAGATTTCCCAGAGGGTGCCAGTGCTTAGTTTGAGGCAAAGTAGTAGAGATGACAGCAGTGTTTTCTAGTGTCTGATGGTACAGTGACAATAGCATTTTCTCCCTAGGCTAGTTCCATGGCATAGTTCCCTGAAATCTACTAGATGAAATACTCTCCACAAACAAGAGTATAAAATGTAAAAGAGACATGGAACCCAGCAAAAGGGAGCTCCGACCTCAGGGAAAGGAAAAAGAGTGTTTCCAGGATGACAATGAAGGGGAGTCCTGAAAAAGCAAGGCAGCAAGTCAGAGAGTAACCAGTTCATTGCGAAGTGGAAAGATGGTCCAGGGTGCGTATTTGCAAGAAAAAAACTGAAATTCTTAGATTTTTTTTGAAGTATTTGACTGATTTGAGTTTTTTCTTTTCAATTTCCCTCCCCTTTCCCTTCTCTCCCTGACCTCCCCCTTTTCTCTCTCCCTCCCTTGATTCTTCTCTTTCTTCTTCTCTCTCTCTCTTTCTCTCCATCAGTTATATTGATAACAAAGTAAATTTGAAAGTGGATAATTATTAACTCCTGGAAAAGTGGGTTGTATATGAAAGGAAATTTTAGGACACTGCAAGACTCACCTGAGTATAATATTTACATAGACAGACTACTTTTAACACTGGATGTTGATTGAACCAAAAATATTCTCAGAGTGAAGAAGATTGGAATGTGTGCACATTCGTGTATCTGGGGGAGGGGTCTGGTTGCAGTTTGAGGAGTAGATAAAAAAACTAAGTCTTACTTTTCACAGTAGGAAGCGAACTGATAATCTCCAAAAAGATTGAAAAAGTGCCACTTAAGTATCAGAAAAATTCTCTTGTTTGAAAATATGGATGTAAATACCAGTAAAAATTGTTCAAAGTGTTGGACTCTTGACTCCAGGAGTAGGAATGAGAGACTGGAAACAGTAAGACTGAGGATTAATGTGATAAGGTAGCAGAACTTGTTTTATTTAAAGGCAATTGGATAAAGATGTGGTACATATACAAGATCTGTCCAAAAGGTATCCAGCTATGTAATTTAGAGACATTTATTGAAGAAGACACAAGACACAAGAAACATTGTACATAGAACAATGACACCTCAGTCCCCTTCAAACTAGGTGCCCTGGGACCTCACACAGTTCTCCTGATCACCATCAGCTGCCCTGTTGTATTTTCCTGAATCTCATTGACGGTGTGAAATCTCATTCCTTTCAAAGGTGATTTTACTTTTGGGAAAAGTTAGAAATCGCAGGGTGCCAAATCTGGGCTGTAGCAGGACTGAGTCACCTGGATGATTTGAGGTTTCACCAAAAAACTCTGCACAGGACGTGATGCCTGAGTGAGCACATTGTTGTGATGAAGCTGCCAATCACCAGTTGCCCATATCTGCAGCCTTCTGAATCATCCAAATAGTTTCCACAGAGGAATGTGCAAGCTTAATGCAAAATTTGATGCAGATTTGTTGCTCTACTCACTCAGTCATTTTGAATGCGATGACCACACGGTACATATGCTCACTTCACAGCAGCTACCGCCCCCACTGACTAGTACAGGGAAGTCATTATTGTTCACACATGCACATTCCAGTCTGGTCTCCTTGGCTGCCAGGTTACATCGATGTCACATAAACCATTCTTGTTATATTAACAGTGGCTGGACTTTTTCCAGACAGACCTTGTATACATATTGGGGTATTTCTTGGCTGTAAAAAAGAATGAAATCTTAATATTTGTGACAGATGAGTGGACCAAGAGGGAATTATGCTAAGTAAAATCAGTCAGAGAAAGACAAATATTTTACCACATGATTTCACTTATATGTGGAACCTAAAACACAAAATAAATAGACAAACAATACAAAAGCAAAATCGCTGCTAGTTGCCAGATAGAAGGGGGGTTTGGAGGGCTGGGTGAAAAAGGTGAAGGGTTTAAGATGTACAATTTGGTAGTTACAAAATAGTCATGGGGATGTAAAGTACAGCACAGTATAGTCAAAAATATTGTAATAATCATATATGGTGCTAGGTGGGTACTAGACTTATCAAGAGGATAACTTCATAAATTATATAAATGTTGAACCACTATGCTGTACACCTGAACTAATGTAAAATAGTATTAAATGTCAACTAATTTAAAAATTAAGAAATTAGAAAATGAAGTGAATGTATATATATAACTTCGACAAAAATAACGATTAAAAATTTAAATGGGAAAAGCTTCTTCAACCCTTCCCAAAAGTTACATTACTGTTTTCATTATTATTGAATTGAGTTTACAGACAAAAAACTTAGGGAGAATTGATATCTTTATAATTCTGAGTATTTCTCTCTAGAAATAGGGATAACACTTCTTTTTCACCCCCACATAGAGCTTTATCGGTTTCTTGATACAGGTCCTGTGCATTTACTGCTGGTTTGTGCCAAGGCATGTTATGCTCTTTTTTGCTATTTCGAGGGCATCTCTTTCCTTTTTGTGGTATTACAACTGGCTTTTGTGAGTGCATACGAAAGCCCTGTATTTTTCTTGTAACTTGCCCTACTAAACACTTACCTTGTAATATTTTTTCAACTGACTTCAGTTTTCTAGGTAGACAATCACATAAATGTACAGTTATAATTGTATGCTATAATTTCCCTTTCCAATATACATGACTCATTCCTTTCACCTATTCTATTGCACTGGTTCAAACTTGCTGAATACAACTTTAGTAGAGGAAATGAGGGTTGTGTTGATCTCAGCTTGAGTGGAAATACTCCTACTTTTCCTTAACATGAACATTATTTTCTATTGATTCCAGAAAAATTTGATCATCTAGTTCTTCTATTTCTAGGATTTCCTTATCTAAACACTCCCCCACACTCTCTCATTAGCAGTTGCTTAGTTGTCCACTTTCCTCCCTTCAGTGTATATTTTTGGTGGTATGAATCAGCATTTGGTTTCATACCAGAACTGAAAATAATGCCCAGCTCATTAAACATTTGTTGAATGAATGAATGAATGAATGGATGGATGAATGGATGAATGGATGGATGGATCACTGCTGGGCAGGTCACCTCTAGACAAGTGCTTTGACTCTTTTAACCTATGAAAAGCATTAATATTTATCATAGTGTAAACCACTTCTGCATTTATAGAATAAGCATTACTTCACTGTGGTCTGTTAACTGAATTTTATTTTATTTTAAATGTTTGCATCTCTGCTTAAGAGTGTGTTAACCATATTAAGTGAATAAAACATTTTGTGTGTTTCCTTTGTAAGAGTTTTAAAGTTATATGAATTAGCTACTAAGTTAAGAGCATTTGCCAAGAAAATAATCTTCCTCTTGGTGCTTCTTTGACTTCTTCAGTCATTATTCTTTTATTGTGTTTTATGGTTCATTTTTTCACAAGATGTGCGTGAGCATGCTTTCATTATAAAAAGTTAAAACTATACTTAAGTGTAAAGATGAAAACTGTGAGGCTCTACTCCCCCCACCTACCCCACAGTTAACCAGGGTTAACGGTTTAGTACTTTGCGTTTCAGTGTTTTCCCTACGCCCACCCACATTTATATGTATGCACCTATGCACGTGTGTGTGTGTATGTGTGTGTGTGTGTACAATAATAAATGAAGGAATTTCCCTGAAACTTACTTTTTCCTACTTTCCTTGGAAAGTTTCCATATAGATCATAAAAACATTAAATACACATACTTCATCCCTTTTAATAACGTGTGGTAGTCAACATCATGGCTTTGCCGTAATTTATTTAACTGATATTCCAATGACGAGTGTTTGGGTATTTCCCTTAGTTCGCTATGGGTAACGTTCCTGCTGTGATTGTTCTGGTACACAGACCTCTAGGTCCATGTGCCCGTGAAATAGCCTTTAGAATAAACTCCTAAACATGGAACGGCTAACTCAACAAGAAGGGAACGTTTTTATCTTGATACTGAAATATTGCCCTCCGAAAAAGTGTTTGGTCATCTTACCTTCCTAGCCAAGACTATCACTGTGCCCATTTGCCACACCCCTACCACCCCTGAGTATTATCAAGGTTTTACATTTTTGCTAACCTGATGAGTAAAAATGGATAAAAATGTACCATATCAATTTGTATTTCTCTGATCACCAGTGAATGAAGTTGTACATTTTTGTAGATTTATTAAACATTTGAATTTCTTTTTTGTAAATTGCTTTTGTTAGGCACTGCTCATTTTTCTACTAGAGTGTTTGTTTTTTTCTTATTGATTCATAGTGATATTAATCCTTTATAAATATACTGCAAATATATTCCCAGGCTATGGGTTATCTATTATTGTTTATTATGTTTTTTTGCATACAGAATTTTCCTTTTTAACTTTTATGTATTTAAGTATAGGGTTATTTTCCTTTATGATTTAATGTTTTATATCTTGCTTAAACAAGATTTATTCACTCTAAGCTATGAATATGTTTTTTTTCTATGTTTTCATCTCATAACTCTATGTTTTGTCCTCTGGGTACGGTGTAAGGTATGTGTCTATATTTTTTCAAAATGGAACTACCAATCACCCCAACTGTACTTCTTTCAAAATATTTGGTTTTGGATAACCAAATTTGGATTAAGAATTCTGAAGTTTGATTACCTGAACTTCACCCCAATTTGAGTAATTCATCATCTTCGAACTGATTTGTTTGCCATCTTTCTCATTAATAGCAGCTAGTACTGACTTACATAGTTCCAACCGTATTCCAAGCACTCTTCTAAGTGCTTTATGTATAGTAACTTATTTAATCTTCACAGCAATGGCAGCATAGAGGTAGCATAATGGTCCCTGTTTTACCCATTAGGAAGTTAAGGCACAGAGTTAAATAACTTGCCCGAGGATTCATAGCTAGGATGTTGCCTGGCTTGAGAGTCAATGCTTTAAGCTGCTATGTTAAATCCTACTGCACATACTCCTGTTTCTAAATTCTATTCAATCTTACTAATCAATCTCTCTGCCTATACCTACAACAACCCTACACTTTTACAATTGTATTTTCAAATATGTTTAAATTTCTGAAAGAGAAATTTATCTTATCTTTTCTTTTCAGAATTTCCTGGGCAGTCATTTGTTACTTTCCCTATTATCTGACCTACAGAATCAGCTTGTACGTTTTATAAATAATGATTAGGATTGCATAAAATTTCTAAACTCATTTGGGAAGGATTAATGTCTCAAAAATATGTTCTATTTAGGAAGGGGCTATAAATCTATATTTAATGGATTTTCTTTTAAATTTTCTCTATAGTTATGAAGTTTTCAACATACGAATCTCATATTTTTGTTAGTCACTTTATAGTTTTTATTGTTGTTGAGAATGGATTCCCTTCTCTCTTTTACATTATTGGTAATATAGAGAAAAGCATTGATTTTTCTATGGCAATTTTGTAACAGCCATCATACTGAACCCTTTACTGATTCTAATAATTTTTTTCTTGAATTTTCAAGACAATCTTCTGTTTGAAAATAATTATACTGTGTCTTTTCTTTATAATATTTATGTATCATATTATTTTTTGTCTTATTGCATTAGAGTTAGACTCTATTATAATGTTAAATAGCAGTGATGCTGGGAGCAAATTTGCCTTATCTCTAATGTAAGTAGAAGTGCTTCTAATGATTTACATCAAATATGATATTTGCTCTTGGTTTACACTAACCTTTATCAGTTTAAGGAAGTTTCCTTCTATTGTTAGCTTACCAAGACTTACTGTTCAGTTTTAATCAACAGTGATTATTGAACTTTAGCAAATGTATTTTTGCCCATAGTTTTTCTTCCTTTCATCTATTTCTATAATGAATTACATTAATGGCTTTCCTTGTGTTGAGTGATCTTTGCATTAATAATAGTTGCATGTGCCAGAGCTATGTTAAACATAGTTATTAGGTGAGTACACACTGAAGATTATTGTATACCCTTGATGAATTGACCCTTTTTATTAGGAAATTCAGTATTAATTGGAATAATCAGTACATTTCCATCGAACATAATTATTAATATGCTTGGGTTTCATTCTACCAATGTGCAATTTGTTTTTTTATTTGTTCCCTCCCATGTTTGTTTCTTTGTTGGTTTTCTTCTGCCTTCTTGGGATAATAAAATTTTTTCAGTACTCCATTTATAGTCTCTTTGATATTCTCTCTCTCTCCCTCTCTCTCCTTATCAGCCTACTTCTAATTAATATTATAACATTCATGTAGAAATTAAAAATATGCAAGAGTAGAATTTCATTTATCCAATCCAATTCTTAATGCTACTGTCATATTTTACCATTAGATATGTTAGAAGTGCCACAACACATTGTTATTATTTTTGCTTGCTTGAACAAGTCAATTACCTTTTCAGGAAATTTAAAGAAAATAAAATTCATTTATATTTTTCCACACGTCTACCATCTCCAGTGATCTTCATCCTTCCTGTAGTTCGCACTTTTCTCTTCAGCCCAATGAACTTTCTTACACATGACTTTGAGCACCACGGCTGCTGTTAAAAAAATTCCTTCGGGTTACATTCATCTGGGAAAAAATTTAACCTCCATTCTAGAAGAATATTTTCAAAGATGTATTGCTTTGGTTTTTGTGAGATTCTTAGATTTGCAGATTAATTTTTTTCCACCAAGTTTTGAATAATTTGGGTTATTTCTTCAAATAGTTCTGACTCATTTTCTTTTTTTTCTTTCCTTTTGAGGCTATAATTATATGTGGGACAACTGAAGTTATTCCACAAGATACTGAGGCTCTGTTCATTTTAAAATATCTGTTTTCCCTCTATTTTTCAGTTTTTCTCTTTTCTATTGGTTTATTTTCAAGTTCTCCTATGTTTTATTCTGCAGTGTTCAATTTCCTCTTAAATCATTGATGGAGACTGTCATTTCTAGTGTTTTTAATTGATACTGTATAGCTTGTATTTCTTGTTTAAGATTTTTCCACCTATTTTTTCATCATCCATGTTTTCCTTTCAATTCTTGAACATATTTATAATCACCATTTTGAAACTATGTCCTAACTCCAAAATCTGAGTCATTATAAGGATCTATTTTTATTGTCTACTTTTTTTTAAATCGTGATTACAGATCCCATTTTTCTGCTTCTTTGCATATATACAGTAATTTCTTTATTGTATGCTGTATGTTATGAATGATATATTGTAGAACACCTGGATTGTGTTGTCTCCCTTTTAAAGGTATAGTGTTTGGTTCTGGCCAGCAACTACACAACCAGCTCATTCTCTAGATCCTTCAAGCTTCATTTATGCTTCGTTTAGGCAAGTCTACATTGATTTTGACCTTAATCTTAGGATGCGATCTTACTCCTAAAGAGTGGCCTTTCTAGGGTCTCAATTGAATGACTGGCGTGCTCAGTGAGGTCTTTCCACATGGTTGGACCAAAACTTCATTGTATTTTAGCACTACGTGACCTCTGGCATTTCCTTTCATCTCTTAACTCCACAGCAGCTGCTGTCTTGCGAAATCTTTAGATTTTACAGAATCTTAACCTACACATGCAAAGCCCAGAGCAGCTCTTATCCAAAGAGCGAAGACAAATCTTCACGCACACCTTTAGGACTTCCCTTCTGCATAACTCATTCCTCTCTGGAATTCTAACCTGCAAATTTCAGCTGTCATTTCATCCCCTTTATTTCCATTTCAGCCTCCTCTGCTCAGTAAGACTTATATTCTTCACATGGTCTCCGTCGTTCTGTGCCAAATTCAGGGAACTGCCCTCAGACATAAAATCAGGCGGAATGTGGTGCTCACCTCAGTTATTTCCTGTCTTGCTAGGACTCTAGTGCTGCACTGCCTATTTTCCAATGCCTAAAAATATCTACCTCACACATTTTGTTCAGGTTATGGTGGGAGGATAAATTCAATAGCAGTTACGCCATCATAGCCTAGAAGTTAATAAAAAGAACCTCATTGATATTTTTTGGGTTCTTCATATCTTATTTCATGGTTGTTTTTTTTTAATTTTAAAAAAGATTTTATTTATTTATTTTTATAGAGAGGGGGAGGGAGGGAGAAAGAGAGGGAGAGAAACATCGATGTGAGAGAGAAACATTGATCACTTGCCTCTTGTATGTGCCTTGGTATGTACCCTGACCAAGGATCAAACCAGCAACCTTTTGCTCTGTGGGACGACACCCAACCCACTGGGCCACACAGGTCAGGGCTGGATTCTTTTCATTATATTTTCTTGTCACTCCCCCTCTTCCACCCCATCTCCCTCTATCTGTCTCTCTCTCTGTCACACACACACACACACACGCACACACACACACTTTCTCATCCTTTGGAATAATAACACTTAATGTTTTTCTTTCTTCTCTAATGGTCTAGTTTTAAACTGGTTTTGTTTAAAAAAATTAAATATGTTTTAATTTATTCTCCATCAGTGTCAAGAATGGAGTAACAAGCAAGGACCCTCCTTGTTTGACGTAAAAATTTTAGCACATTTTATCTTTCTCCACCTCTGGCCTCACCCCATGTCTCTAGGGAGCATTTTTAAATAATATACATTTTTATTTTAAAATCCATTGTTATAAACTGTACTTAGTTTCATAACCACATTACAAACAATTCTTTATACTTACATATAAGTTTTTATTGCTCACTGCTCCTTTCCAAACTGTGTCTTTATCTTTATTAAATTCTTTGTTTTAATTACTTCTTGCTTGAACCAGGCTTTCATTTACCTTTGCATTCAGATAACAGCTTGGTTTGGTATATAATTCTTGGAACATAGTGCTTTTTCTCCAGAAGTCCCTATATTTTCTCCAAGGCTTTCTCACATTAATGTTGCAAATAAGAAGTCTAACACCATTCAAAATTGTTTCCTACGGTGACATTTTTTCCCTAGTTGCCTGCCGCAGTGTTTGTTCTTTATCCGGGACACAGAAAACCGCCTGAGCGTGGCCATTTTCCTTACACCTGCCCGTCTTTGGTGAATCTTCTCCACGTTAAGACTGAACCTTTTAATTCGAAGAAATTGTCTTCTTTTCTTTCTTTGATTGTTGCTGTTCATTCATCCATACCATTTTCTCCTTCTGGAACTTCTAGAACAACAATATTGTGTCTCCTGGTTCAGTATTTTCTACCTCTTGATTTTTCTCTTGAACTCCCAAAACTGAGAGCTTATGCTCTGCATTTTGGTAAAATGTCCCATAGTTACTCTTCCTTTTATTTCCAAGACTATATTTTGTTCCTCAATTTTTACTTTTTTGTGAACCTCTGCATTTAAAAAATTAATATAGGACCCTTTTGAATCTAAGAAAATTAACTCCCCTGCCCCCAAGTTCTCCCCTTTATTCTACAGTACATCTGTTTTACTACAAAATTTTTCATCTGAATGCTCGCATTTGATCCCCCTCATTTGAATTACTGAATTTCTTAACTTATCTGGCAATTTTTCTCTTAAAGAGGAGGAATTAGTTTTTCCAGGATGAACAGCCAAAATGTAGGCAGTGGTTCCTCAGTGTCCCCTTAATTCACTCCCACCGGTGTCATTTCCAGCTAAAAGGCCCCGGCTTCTCTGATACAGCAGAGAAGTTTCTGGTGGTGACGCACCATATGTTACTTCTACATTGCTGGGATTGTTTCTTTCTGAAATGGGAGAAAGGTATCAAACGTGATTAGGGTACCATCTTTGTCACAGAATGTTTCGTTTATTTTTTTCTAGACTGTGACAAGAGAAATTTTATATTTGTTCCTCACTTGAGGAAAATAAAATTCTTTTAGATAAAGATTTGATATACTTCAGTTTCCTTCCTTACAGACAACGTGAAAAGTTATTTTGATCCCCACAGTTTAATGAAAAGAGCCTTTTGTAGGGGGAGGGGGAAATGAATTTTTAAGTTATTTTCACATCACTAAACACATTTTTAAACACTTTACTTGAAAACACCTTTTACAATCTTGAATTTACGTGGCCTTCTGTGTCCAACTGCCCAAACAAGGACAGACAAATATGCCCATGAAAGTTAACCTCTGCTGAATACAACCACGAGGCAGAAAAAAACATGGGGAACATCTGTATTTTACCCTGCCAATACATTCTCTCTCATTCTGGAAGCACAGGATGTCTTTACTCTGTCAGCTGCAAAAATATTATCTCTCTGCAGGAATGAAACAAGTGTGGAATATATATTATGCTACCACATTACATGCATACCTAAGCAGAAAACAAAGAAAATAGCCGTTTAATATATAACTCAATTTTGCCTCCAGGGACAGATAAAAATTTTTATAATACCCCAATGGTACAGCACATAAATATACATTGGAAATGGGATAGGGCTAAGTCAGGCTCTTTTGGCTATAGATGCTGCTGGCTAAAGATTTATCATCTGACCCCCATTCTAATCTTTCCTTCCCACAGACACGAAGTAGGCTATGCGTTTTATGAGGGCCAGGAATTCGGGGCAAGGGAGGCCGAAACCCATCACCATTTTTCAGCAGATCATTAATTTCTAAATGTCTGTGGAAAATAACTATTGGCTGATATCTTTCAGTTGCCTTTCAAACGTATTTTATACACAGGTTTCTTAATAAACAACCAGGGGAGTAAAAAGATAATAACAGCCACAAGATTGGTAATTTAATAACTTCGCATGATTCTAGTGCTTTAGTGGTGTTTATCCTTTGTGAAATCAATAACTTTTCATTTGGAATCTTAAATCCACTTTAATGAACATTCTGCTGACAGCAGTTTTATTTACAATCCAAGCTTATACAAACAAAAGTAATAGAGGCTTTTACCCAGATAACAATTTACAGTTAACTTTGGCAGACCACGTGACTGATTTGAACGTATAAATCCCTGCAATTCCATTATATATGCTTCTTAAAAATTTTAAATGCTTTTAACCAGAGAAAAAGTTATATGAGAAGAGGGTTCTCAATGTGAAGAATCTTAATGTTGCACAGTTATTTGCAACATGTCTGAAATGGCTTTTCTAATATTGGTTCTATCCTTGAAAGGCCATACGAGCAATAACATGGCTGACTTTCTTATAGGCAATAAATGAAAAACATCCTGGAATAATGCCACTGGCTTCCTACATAAGTTGCATGTTTTACTGAGTTATCATCTTAAAATATTCAACAAACAATACCCTATTTCTCCCTATCTTTCCATTCACTTATTCTGATTTAACTCTGACAATGTCTAATGCATTGTTTCCCTCCCTGTAAGAAACCTTTTGGATTCATGTAACCTATCCATATAAAACTAATCAGAAACACCCACCACAAAACAAGGGGCTAAATCTATGGTTACTGTAATCCGCATCACTCGGCCTTCTTGCCCCAGAGCCCCAAATAGCTCTGGAAGTCTCCAGAGGGTGTTCAGGAATGAAACTACGGCCTTGGGACTCATCATTCCGTCCCTGGGAAATGCTGTGCTGTGCACGGATATTACCTCCTGGAAGCGTTTCAAAGCTATCGCACCTTAACGCACCCAAATGGTGCTGCATTGATTTCACCTTCGATTCTGATGCTGCTTGTCAGAGAAGCTCAGAAACTGCTCCTTGGGTCATGCGGGAGACATAGCACCAAGTGATGCCTCCCCACTCCAAGGAGAGTATCTCTCCTTGGGCCTTATAACAAAACCTCTCCTTAAGCACCACCCCTTCCACGAATGGTGTAGACCACACAAACAGATACCCGGGCAGACTCCAAATCCAAGTCTGGGCTCAGCCGGAGCCCCTTGCCCCATGTGTACATATCCGAAGGTCAGCCTATGTCAGTAAATAACCTACTATGTTGCTTCACAGGCATTCCTTTGCCATGTGTAAGGAGAATGCTTACTTGGGAATGAAGCTGGCACAGAGGAAAGCAAGCCAGGAGGTGTGGAAAGGCCCCTACTCACGTCATCTGAACCCCTGAAACCGGCATCCAACTTTGGTCTTTCAGCTCTGTGTGTCAGTAAATCCCCCTTTCTGCTTAAGTTAGTTTGACTTTGTTTTTATGTCACTTGCAACTGAAATAACCTTGACTAATATACTAATAATTACCAAATTTTATTGGGTTGTATAAATATCATTGCCTTGAGAACTTGAAACAACAAATCTCAGAGATTTCCAACTGTGAAAACTACAGCTTGATGAGTGAGTTAATTAAACATGTACATATAGATCACTTCCCAAACCATATACATAGAAATGAGGAGAGGCAAATCTGAATAAGGGAAAGGGAAGAGAAAAAAACCACAAACTTTTGCATTGGAAACAATGTATTAAAGAGAAGACATTTCATCTGGCCAATACAGGACTTGGAAGATAAATGATTCCATTTTATGTTGTTATTATATTGTATTACTCTTCATTAAAGTTAAATGCATTTAGAGGAATTAAGTGTATCAAAAACTTGGCAGTGTAATATAAGTGATGATTCTTTGTTTATTCGACGACATCCTTCTGTGAGTTGATTCATAATTTTAATTTTGGAAAACAGTATTTCCTTGATGGGGACTGACAGAATGATGTGGACTGCTACATCATTTTGCATGAAGTCATACTGACTGTGAAAGAAAACACAGGCTGGTCAGGGAGAGGGCCGAGATGGCAGAGCAATAAGTAGAGGTTACACCAGCCTCCTCCCAGGACCAAACTGGAATTACGACTAAATTACAGAAAAGTCATCCCAAATAACCAACTGGACACTAGCCAAAGAGAAGCATTACAACCACGGGCAGGTCAGAATGGCCATTATAAATGAATCAACAAACAACAAGTACTGGTGAGGATGTGGAGAAAAGGGAACCCTGGTATACTGTTGCTGGGAATGCAGGCTGGTGCAGCCACTGTGGAAAACAGTATGGAATTTCCTCAAAAAACTAAACATGGAACTGCCTTTTGACCCAGCAATTCCACTGCTGGGATTATACCCCAAGAATCCTGAAACACCAGTTCAAAAGAACATGTGCATCCCAATGTTCATAGCAGCACAGTTTACAATAGCCAAGTGCTGGAAGCAACCTAAGTGCCCAAAAGTAAATGAGTGGATCAAAAAACTGGTACATTTACACAATGGAATACTATGCAGCAGAAAGGAAGAAGGAGCTCCTACCCTTCGCAACAGCATGTATAGAACTGGAGAGCATTATGCTAAGTGAAATAAGCCAGGTGGTAAAAGACAAACACCATATGATCTCACCTATAATTGGAACCCAATCAACAAAACAAACAAGCGAGCAAAATATAACCAGAGACATTGAAATAAAGAACAAACTGTCAGTAACCAGAGGGGAGGCAGAAGGGGGATTACAGGGGAAAGAAAGGGAAGGGCTGTCAAGGAACACATATAAAGGACCCATGGACAAAGCCAAAGGGGGATAATGTTGAGGGTGGGAGGTAGGGGTGGATGGGAGGCGGGACAGTGGTGACAGGAAAATGGAAACAACTATACTTGAGCAACAATTTAAAAAATACTGAAAGAAAGAAAGAAGAAAGATGCCACATCACCACGACTGGTGTGGGATGTGGAGGAGACGTACGAGGGCTGGCTGGGCTCCCACAGACGGCAGCTGAAGCGCCGGAGGAAAAATTCAGGAGCTGAGTGTGGGGTCTTAAACCCCAAGCTGGACTCCCCAGCCTACAGCACCAGAACTGGGATGGGAACCCAAATAACATCCAGCTGTGGAAAGCGTCAGCGTTTTGGTCTGCTAGGGAGAGACAGCTGGAGACACAGAGAGACTCTTAGGGCCAACACACAAAATTTCGCTTGCTGCCACTTACCTTGGGCTCTGACAGAGGGAAGGCGGAGTGGACTAGAGACATGTTAGAAGAATCTGGGGTTGATGGCTCTAGGGAGAGAGCTGAAGAAATAGCCACCAGGATCCCTGTGCTGAGTCATTTCCCAGACTGCAGAAGCCATGGTTCTCTGGCAGAGCACTCCCCTCCAAGTGGCATTAGCTTGAGGGGAAGCAAAGCCCCTCCCATAGGAATTGCTCTGCCCAGTACCATGATGCTTAAGCCCTGCTTCCGAGAAGTACAGCTGGAGGACATTCATTACTGAAGCCCGTAGAAAGCCTGTAGGCTGAGCCTATCACTGGGATCTCTGAGACTTCAGCTGACTCTCCCGCGGGCCTGGTGCTGATAAAAGCCAGCCTTCGTGTGCAGCCTGGTTCTTTCTGCACACGCCCAGGTCCAGCAGAGGGGGCCACATGCTGTGGGTTACTGTTAGCTCCAAACAGCTTGCCCAGGGCCAATTGCAGGCAAGGTTTGACTTAGGCCTGCACGAGAGTCTTGCAGATCTACCTATTACATAGAAACAAACACAAAGAGCCAGCCAAAAATGGGAAAACAAAGAAATATGCCCCGTATGAAACAACAAGAGAATTCTCCTGAAGAACCAGATGAAATGGAGGCAAGCAATTTATCAGATAGTTTAGGGTAATGATTATAATACTCAACAGCATGAAAAAAGACATAGAAACCATAAAAAAGGAGCAGTCAGGAGTAAAGAATGCAATATCTGAAATCAATGACACACTGAAAGGAATAAACAGTAGGTTGGATGAAGCAGAGGATCAATTCAGTGGTTTGGACGACAAGGTAGGAAAAAGTGCCCAGGCAGAGCAGCAAGAAGAAAAAAATTCTAAAAAGGAGTAGAGCTTGAGAAACCTCTGAGACAACGTGAAGCATAACAACATCTGTATCATGAGGATAACAGAAGGAAAAGAAAATGAGCAAAGGATTGAGAATCTATTTGAAGAAATAATGACTGAAAAATTCCCCAACATGGTGAAGGAAAAAGACAAAAGTCCAGGAAGCTCAGAGAGTCCCAAACATGTTGCCCAAGATGCCTACAAGACACATCATAATTATAATGGCAAGGCCTAAAGACAAGGAGACGATCCTTGTGTAAAAACCTGTGTAAAAGCCTCAAGAGAAAAGCAGGTCGTTACCTACAAGGGAGCACCAATTAGACTGTCATCTAATTTCTCAACAGAAACATTTCAGGCCAGAAGGGAGTGCCATGAAATATTCAAGATGATAAAAAGCAAGGACCTACAATCAAGGCTACTTCACCCAGCAAGCCTATCATAAAATCCAAAGAGAAATAAGGAGCTTCCCAGACAAGAAACAGCAAAAGGAGTTTGTTAACACCAAACCAGTACTGTAACAAATGCTAAAGGGCTTGGTTTAAGAAGAAGAGAAAGAGAAAGAAAAAAAACAAATGAATATAATCTAACAATAAAATGGCACTAAATACATATTTATCAATAATTACCTTACATGTAAATGGCTTAATGCTCCAATCAAAATACATAGGGTAGCTGAATGGATAAGGAAACAAGAACGTATATGTGCCGTCTCCAAGAGACCCACCTCGGATTGAAAGATACACACAGACTAAAAGTAAAGAGCTGGAAAAAGACATCTTATGCAAAAGGAAAGGAAAAAAAGCTTGTGTAGCAATACTTATATCTGACAAAGTAGACTTTAAAACCAAGGTTATAGTAAGAGACAAAGAAAGATGCTGCATAATGATAAAGGGAAAAATCCAACAAGAGGACATAAAACTAATAAACATTTACAAACCCAGCAAAGGAACACATAAATATGTAGCATACATTGATGTACATAATGGGAGAGATCTACAGAAATACAGTCATAGTTGGGGTTTTTAAAACCCCTTTGACTTTAATGGATAGATCTTCCAGACAGAAAATTGACAAGGAGACAGCGGCCTTAAATGACACTCTAGATCAAATGGATTTCACTGAAATCTTCAGAGCATTTCACCCCAAAGCAGCAGAATATACATACGTTAAGTGCACATGGAACATTTTCTTGGATAGGCCGCATGTTGGACACAAAACAAATCTTAACAAATTTTAGAAGATTGAAATATCAAGCATCTTCTCTGACCACAATGCTATGCAACTAGAAATCAACCATAAGAACACTGAAAAATACAAAAATACACGGAAGCTAAATAACATGTTATTAAACAATAAATGGGTCAACAAAGAGGTTAAGGAAGAAATCAAAACATATCTTGAAACAAATGAAATCAGAACACAACAACCTAAAATCTCTGGGATACTGGGAAAGCAATCCTAAGGGGGAAATTCATAGCATTATAGTCCTATCTCATAAAACAAGAAAAAGCTCAAATAAACCCCAGCTTTACACTTAAAGGAATTTGAAAAAGAACAAAAAACAAAGCTCAAAGTGAGTAGAAGGAAGTAAATAATAAAGGCCAGAGCAAAAGTGAATACAATAGAATCTTAAAAATGATACAAAAGTTCAATGAATCCAAGACCTGGTTCTTTGAAAAGAGAAATAAGATTGACAAACCTTTAACCAGACTCATCAAGAAAGAGAGAGAGAGGACCCAAATAAATAAAATCGGAAATGAAAGAGGAAAAATAACAATTGACACCGAAGAAATACCAAGGATTATAAGAAAATATTATGAACAACTATTTGCCAATAAACTGGACAACCTGGATGAAATGGGTAAATTCCTAGAAACATACGATCTTCCCAAACTAAATCAGGAAGACTCAAGAGAATCTGAATAGATAGATTACACCTAGTGAAATTGAATCTGTAACCAAAAACACTCCCAGAAAACAAATACCCTGGACCAGATGGTTTCACAGGCGAATTTTACCAAACATTCAGAGAAGAGCTAACACCTCTCCTTCTCAAACTATTTCATAAAATTCAAGAGGAGGGAAGACTCCCAAACTCATTTTATGAGGGCAGCATTATCCTAATTCCAAAACCAGATAAAGGCACTACAAAGAAAGAAAATTATAGGCTAATATCCCTAATGAACAGAGATGGTGAAATCTTCAACAAAGTATTAGCACACTGAATATAGCAATGCATCAATAAATCATATGCCATGAACAACTGGGATTTATTCTGGGAATGCAAGGTTGGTACAACATTTGCATTTCAATAAATGTGATTCACAATATAAACAAAATGAAGGATGAAAACCACATGATCACATCAATAGATGCAGAAAAAGCATTTGATAAAATCCAACACCCATTTAGGATAAAATTCTCAGCAAAGTGGGAATAAAGGGAACATACCTAAGTATAATAAAGGCCATATGAGACAAACCCACTGCCAGCATCACCCTCAATGGGCAAATACTACAAGCATTTTCCTTAAGATCAGGAACAAGACAGGGATGCCCACCTTCACCTCTCTTATTCAACATACTGGAAGTCCTAGCCACAGCAATCAGAAAAGAAGAAATAAAAGGCATCCAGATTAGAAAGGAAGAAGTAAAGCTGTCTTTATTTGCAGATGACATGATACTGTACATGGAGAATTCCAAAGATTCCACCAAGAAACTACTAGAACTGATAAGTGAATTCAGCAAAGTAGCAGGATACAAAATTGATATCCAGAAATCAGTTGCCTTTTTATATGCCAATAACAAACTAACGAAATGGAAATTAAGAAAACAACCCCATTCATAATTGCTTCAAAAAGAATAAACTATCCAGGACTAAACCTAGCAGAGGGTGTTAAAGGCATGTACTTGGAAAATTGTAAGACACCGAAGAAAGAAGTTGAAGAAGATACAAATAAGCTGAAACATATACTGCGTTCATGGATAGGAAGAATTAATTAATCATTAAAATGTCCATACTACCCAAAGCAATCTATAGGTTTAATGCAATTCCTATCAAGATTCCAACAACATATTTCACAGAACTAGAACAAACATTTCAAAAATTTTCATGGAACCACAAAAGGCCCCACATAGCAACAGCAATCCTGAGAAGGAAGAACAAAGTTGGAGGAGTTATGCTACCTAATATCAAACTATACTGTAAGGCCATAGTAATCAAAACATCATGGTGCTGGCATAAAAACAGAAACATAGCTCAATGGACCAGAATAGAGAGCCCAGGAATACACCCATAACGTTATAGTCAATTACTATTCAACAGAGGAAGCAAGCACAAACAATGGGCTAAAGATAGTTTATTTAATAAATGGTTTTGGGAAAATTGGACAGATACATGCAGAAAAATGAAACTAGACCACCTTCTTATACCTCACACAAGAATAAATTCAAAAGGGATTAATGACTTAAATGTAGACCTGAAACCATAAAAATTCTAGAAGAAAACATAGGCAGCAAAACCTCTGACATTGCTCATAGTAATATTTTATCATATAGATCTCCCCAGGCAAGGGAAACAAAAGAAAAATAAACAAATGGGACTACAACAAACTAGAAAGCTTTTGCACAGCAAGGAAAACATCAACAAAATAAAAAGATAACCCACGGAATAGGAGAGTATATTTGCAATACATCTGATGAGAGGTTCATATCCAAAATTTATAAAGGACTTACAAGACTCAACACCAAAAAAACAAACAACCCAATTTAAAAATGGGCAAAGGACCTGAATGGACACTTCTCCAAAGAGGACATACAGATGACTAACAGATGTATGAAAAGATGTTCAATGTTACTAATCAAAGAATTGCAAATTAAAACCACAATGAGATATCACCTCACACCTGTCAGAATGGCTATCATCAATAAATCAACAAACAAGGGCTGGTGAGGATGTGGAGAAAGGGGATTCCTTTTGTACTACTGGTGAGAATGCAGACTGGAGCAGCCACTATAGAAAGTATTATGGAAATACTTCAGAAAATTAAAAATGGATTGGTCTTTTGACACAGAGATCCTACTTCTGGAATATGTCAGAAGGAATCCAAGACATTAATTCAAAAGAGCATAAACAGCTCTGGCTGGTGTAGCTCAGTGGACTGAGCATCGGCCTGCAAACCAAAGGATCGCTGGTTCTATTCCCCAGTCAGGGCACATGCCTGGGTTGTGGGCCAGGTCCCAGTAGGGGGCGTGTGAGAGGCAACCACACATTGATGTTTCTCGCCCTCTCTTTCTCTCTCCTTTCCTCTCTAAAAATAAATAAAATCTTTTTAAAAATAGCATAAACACCCCTATGTTCATTGCAGCATTATTTACAATCACCAAGATATGGACGCAGCCCAAGTGTCCATCAGTAGTTAAGTAGATAAAACAACAATGAGACATTTACACAGTGGAATACTACTTAGTGGTAAAAAAGAAGAAAATTTTACCCTTTTCAATAGTATGGATGGACCTGGAGAACATTATGCTAAGTGAAATGAGCCACTCAGAGAAAGATAAATACCATATTATTACACTCACATGTGGAATCTAATGAACAAATTGAACTAACAAACAAAATAGAGACAGACTCATAGATAGAGAACAGGATGACAGCTAAGGGCGGGGAATGGTAGGGGGAGGAGGGATTGAGCAAAAAGAAAAAAGGACTCATGTACATGGACAACAGTGTGGTGATTGCTGGGAGGAGGTTAGTATAAGGAGACTAAATGATAATGGGAAAAAAATACCAAAAACAAAAACAAAAAAACCAAGCCAAGTGATGTAACCAATTTTTCAAGGAGCATCATGACAATATTGTTTCTATATTGTTCAAGGGGATCACATCAACTTTAGAACTGAAATTAGCCTCAGTTAAAGGAATAAAAAGAAAAAGAACTGAAATTAAATTTCAGAAGACAATCTCCTATCCTTTTTAAGATAACTACAGTGAAGTTCTATAAAGATAAAAATTCTAGCCCTGCCTGGTGTGGCTCAGTGGGTTGAGTGCTGACATGTGAATGAAAGGGTCAGGGGTTCAATTCCTAGTCTAGGGCACATGCCTACGCTGCAGGCCAGGTCCCCAGTAGGGGGCGTGCAAGAGGCAAATACACATTGATGTTTCCCTCCCTTTTTTTCTCCCTCCCTTCTTCTCTGAAAATAAAATAAATAGGATCTTTTTTAGAAAACATAAAGACTCTAAATATTTTTAGGAAAAAATATTTTAAAATATGTACCAGTGTCAAGCAACTACTTTGTACACATGGTAAGCAAAACAGTGAGCTTGCAACCTAGTGAGAGAGGAAAGCATTAGTCTAATCACAGGATATTATAATTCCAATTGGGTTAAATGTCACCGGACAAATGTGCTCATTACCATAGAAGCCCATACTAGGGTTTCACTCTAAAGAGATAGACCAGGAACGGATGTAATAAAAAAGTGATCTTTGAAGACTGAATAAGCACTAAGTAAGCCAAGAGGGAAAAGAGCATTCTAGTGAGAGGGGCAAGCCTCTCCATAGATGCAGAGAAGAGTGGGATGAGAATCAGAGACCGACACTGGCTGCAAGCCCAGAACCCAGGGAAAGGAGGCGGGGAGTGAGGAGGGGCAGGCTGCGTGGGGGCGGTGAGTTGCCTCCTAAAACACTGGGCAGAACGTGAAGGGCTTTAAGTGAGGCTTGGTAAGGTCAGTTTTTCATTAAAAAATAAATTACTTTGGCTTCAGGCTGGATAAAAATGGGGGGGTGGAGTCAGGATCCAGGCAAGGGAAGCTGGAGCTGGGGCTGAGGGGGAGTGGGAATGAGAGGGAGGTTCAGAAAGGGACCGTATGTTCATGGCAGTTCATCCTCATCATTTATTGAGAATCAGCATCGTGAGATATGATGGAATCTTTCTGTTTTTTAAAACTTTGTATTAGGGAAAATTTCCAACATATAAAAAAAGAAGGATAATATTCGCTCAACGCTCAGTTTCAACTGTGTCCAAGTCTGGGGCTAATCGTGTTTAATTTGCATCTGCATTCGTTTCCCTACTCCCACATATATTTTATAAAATTATGAACATTTCAAACCTTCAGAAAAGTTGTGAGCATAGTATAACACCGATTTATCATTCATCTCGATTCAGTAATTGTTAACATCGTAACTTGCTCTATAGGTATGTGTATGTATATATACACGTGTGCCTATAGTCACATACTCGAATATCACTTACCTCCTAAGAGCAAAGACATTTTCCTCTGCTTTTTACAACCATCAAACAATTATCACACTGAGGAAATTTAACGTTATCTAATATACAGCCCACGTTCAAAGCTTCCTCTTTGTTCTGACAACATCCTCTATAGCTTCTTTTGCCCCCTGATCTAGAATCCAAACCAGGACCATGCATTGCATTTCATTGTCCTCTCTCATTAGTCTCCATCAGTATTAAAGAGCTCCTCGGCCTTTCTTTCTTTCATGACACTGATGCCTTTGAAGAGTCCAGGCTAGCTGCTTTGCAGAATGTCCTTCAATGAGTGTGTGTCTGATTGTTTCCTCATGGTTACATTCAGGTGAAACATTTTGGCAGCACTCTCACATAGGTGATGTGTTCTTCTCAATGTGTCACATCAGGAGTCATATGATGTCAGCTGTACCATTATTAATAAGGATTCTTTCACTTTTTCAAGGGGTTGAATTCATATCCTGTAGACATAATCCATTACATAGGAAACCAGACAAAGACTGCAAATATAATTTCTATTTCCTCATGAGCCATCCTAGTGCCAAGAAACATTAACATGGGTCACTTATGTAGACAAAGCTTTATCGGTTTTATTCACGAATAGTGCATATAGATCATAACTAGACAGAGACAGGAGAGGAATATCCTGAAATGTTCAGAGAAGGTTGGCAAACTCGGGAATTCGAATCCTCATTCACTCATGCGCAGAGTAGAGCATGGGGTGAAGCACAAGGCCTCGGGCGCCAGACCGTCCAGGGCGCCACGGAGGCCCCGCTGCTCGCCACCCGTGTGACTCTGGGCAAGTTACTTACCCTTTCGGTGCCTGTTTCTGCGTCCGTGATATGGGCGACCACAGCGCTCATCTTACACTGTCAGGACGAGCATTGAGTCGCCACACGTGCAACGCCTGGCATACAACGGTGTGATGATGATGATGGTGTTTCCAGTGAAAGGCCACTATGCTCCATGTGCTGGTTAAAGGAAGACCTTAGGCCTTTATAAAAAATATTGTCTGAAATTCAAACCCTGTTGGAAATACTTTATGGTAAAATGTCACCATGTTTGCATAAAATCACTAACATCATCATCTAATGAGAACTACTTCAGGCAGAAGAGTTTGATTTTAACAATCAGATGACAAATGTTGACATTTCCCAAATAATAAACCATAATCTCAACAATGAAAAGTGTCCAATGTCATTTCCCACTGAGGATTTTATTACCTCCTATTCATTAGTGACAAATGTATGGCCTATAGTATAAACAGATGTACAAGGTCGGGCAAAAGTAGGTTTACCGTTGTTCATGTGGAAAATAATACCATAATTAACAAGTAATACCAAAGTAAACTGTGTGTTGTGCGTTCACAACTATAAGCCTACTTTCGCCCCAGCCTGTACAACACTGACACTCCCAGAGAATGACCTAAATCACAAATAGAAAAAGTCCTGCTCATTAGCCTAGTCAAGAATCTAGTTGTCTTTAGGTTCACTGCTTAAACCTTACAACTGTAGCTTGGTTTTAAAGCATCAAAGACATTTTTGTGATTAGGAAGCTCAACCACAGTTTCTTCACCCACTGTCTGAGGTGTGTGTGTTTGCGGGTGTGGCAGCCACCACGCTGGCCCTAGAAGCGCTCCCTGATTTTATCCCCACTCCCCTTTTATGGAACCAGGACTTCTTTCTCCCTGCAGGATTTTCACTGTTATTGATTCATGGTTTTACTCAACATTTAATATACTCTTTTTTTTTTTACCCTTGAGTGAAATGATTATGTTATCAAATAGCACACAGAGTAATCCTTAATTTTGTGCTTTTATGATTTGAACTTTTCCAAAAATGTGTAACCATAGTAAAAATAATTTTTTCTTACAAGTAACACAGGAAAACATTTTAACTTATAAAAGTTAACAGTGACTTGACTTGTTATTATTTTGTTCCAGAAGAGAGGATCAAATGATCTAATCAAAACTTTAGGGAAAAGAAAAGAAAATTTAACTAAGTAATAGCATATTTATTTGGGTACCATATTACAGTTAGTTCAGAAGAGGACAAGGCAGAGTAGAAACATCTAGAGAAAATGGAAACAGTGGAGCAAGGGGGTGGCAAAGAGGCAGAGGGAGAGGGACCAACACTGCCGGCCTGCGTCCCCAAACCTAACCCTACCCAGGGCTCAAGGCCACTGCCCCACCCTCACCCTTTCCACCACTCTTGGGCCTGCCGTCCTAAATAGCCCACTCTGGGCTTTCTCTTGCCCCCAAACCCAGACTCCAATTATTACATTCCAGCTTAGCCTACCCAGCCATCCCCCAAACTTACACAATATGTTTTCTTCTTTGTCTTTGATTTCTCAACTGACTTCCTTCCATTTGTTAAAGTTAAATAACTTCTATCACAGAGATAAATTTTACAGTCACAAAACCCAGATATACCAACATAAAACTCCCTTTATTTCTTCAAAATTGACTTTGCTCACAAGCCCCCATTTCCACAGATGGAAGAATGCATAAGTTTGCCAATTTAAGGAGAATTCAGTCACTTTTAGGACTTTTTTTTTTTTTAGTTTCTTTGGGTAAATACAGAGTCAATATGAAGCTTACACTTTTTCTCGCTTCCACCTGTTCTTTACATGAAATTCTCTAAATGTAAGAGAAGGAGGTGATCACAAGGGTGGAACAGCACACGCTGCAGTGCAGGGGGAGCTCAGTCTTTAAGAGAAGGTGGTGAGATCATCATGTACCGCCTCGTCACAAGCCAGACGAGTTTCCTGCAAGTGTTACAGAGCAGCGCAGTGACTATAAAGGAGCACAGAGGGAGCAGACGGAAGCATAAATTCAGCCACAAGGGGCCAGAGAAAGCTTCTGAGAGAAAGAGATTATTAAGTTTGATCTTCAAGGGTAAGTAGGAGTCAGTCTGTTTAAGAAAATGGAGAAGGAAGTCTCCGGGGGCATTTGCGATGGCATGGAATCATGAGAGAATGTGACATGCTTGAAAAACGCAAGCAGGTCTGTATGGCTTAGAGCACAGGAACGCTCCGAGAAGTGGGCAGGAGGTGAGTCTGAAGGGGTGAACAGACTGTATGTCAAGCCGAGAAACTGGGATTGTATTCCCCAGGCCAGGAGCTGCCAAGCCACACAGGAAGTCCAAATCAGCCTGCTGCCTGGCTTCATGAACAAAGTTTTATTTGACACAGCCACGTTTGCTCGTTTACGTATTACCTACGGCCGCCTTCACGTACAACATCGAAGTTAAGTAGTTTGGACAGAGACTGCGTGGCCACCGAAACCTAAAATATTTACTACTCAGTCCTTTACATAAAATGTTTGCTGAACCTGCTCTGGCCCACTACACGATATATACACCCTCTTTAAAAGAATAAGTTCTCGCAGACCTGAAATGCCACATAGAAATTTTCCATACACTGCTATTTAGATTTGTATGAACCCAAAAGTAGGTATAAACATCTTCTGATTATAGCTCTTAGGCAACTATAAAAACTTGCATATTAAATATAACCTAACAAAAATAATAACATTCGCTTAATGGTATTAATTCAATGTGAGAGATCTCATATGTTTGAAAACAGATTTCTACTCCTAACATCAGACTAACTGTTTCAGTATAGGTTCTTTCTAATTCAGCAGCAACATATACCACTTGGGCCAATGTTTTACTTATTGGAACTAGGGTAAAACTTTTGGCAATATATCAAAAGACAGCGACTTCATTGGACTCTATTGGCCCCAAATGCCTCAGTTTGGGGTACAAAGTTTCTCGGCCTTCTTTTTTGTGTAAGCTATTGTGAATCATACATAGCGATGCCCATTAGTACAGTAACAACAGAAATGGATGTGCAGGCACTGAAATCAATTGTCAGCACCCAGCTCTAAGGCAGCCATTCGAGTGGTCCACAGTCGCTCATATGCTTTAGCGCCCTCTAGCTGAAACCACAGTGATTTGAAAAATATCACAGAGAACTGCATATCCTGGATTACATAGAATAGCTATTAAAGAAATCTCTATATTTATTGTGGCAACAAGATAATTTAAAACAGTTGATCTAAATAAATGAACCCTAGAGATGGCAATGGATTAGAGGGAAGAGGACGAATATGAGAATACTCAGTATACTATCTGGACAAAACTCTAACATCAGTTGGTTGTAGGAAGAAAAGAATGTGAGAGTGGGCTTGCTAATGACTCCCAGATTTCTGACCTGGGCATGTACCCTCATTGAGGTGATTAACAAAGAAGAGGTAAAAGTTTGACAGGGAAAGACAGTAAGTTCCCTTGGGCATTTGGAAATTATGGCGCCCCTGAGATGAGGTCTTCATCCTGAATGAAGTTAAGTATATCAGACTGCACAGTCCTGAGTGAGGACTACTTCAGATACAAAGATTTGGGAGCTGGAAATAAATGGTTATTGAAGCATTTATGTAGATGAGATGGTCCACATAGAGAAGTAGAAAGTGAAAGAGGAGGAAAGCACTACAAGATGTTTAATAAAGGACTGGTCATTAGAGGCAGCTATATAAATAACTATACATATGCATCCACGAATGCACTCAATTTAGGATGATCTATACTAATGAAGGTAAATTGTACTACGCAGAATAAGAAATATGAATACAAAAATCATTTACATGCACAGAGGACAGAAGAGTTTACAGATTTACATATGCTTGCTAAAACTTGGTTTGCTGTCCCAGAAAGCATATTAACTTGAATAAAATGTCAAAATGGTATGAAATATGGCAGCCACTGCAAGTTGCCTACCCAATATCCATTCTGCCTTCTTCTTTGTTAACAAACCTTAATTTTCCTCAGGGTTGTAATGTGTCCAGCAGAAAACTGCATTTCCCAGACTCCTTTGCACCTATAATGACCACATGACACAGTTCAAACTAATGAAATATATATATGAAAGTCAGAAGAACTCCTTAGAAGGCTCTTTAAAAGACTGAGCTGAGACCTGGCTGGTGTGGCTCTGTTGGTTGGAGTGTTGTTCTGCAAACCGAAGGGACACAGGTTTAATTCCTGGTCAGGGCACATGCCTGAGTTGTGGATTTGGCCCCTGATTGGGGCACATGTGAAAGGTAACTGATCGATATTTCTATCCCTCTCTCTCCCTGGCTTCCCCGCTCTCTAAAAATCAGATGGTGTGTCCTTGTGTGAGGATTTAAAAAAGAAAAAAACTGAACTGAGTGAATCCTTTGTCCTCACCTTCTTCCTGCCTGGAAACATGTTAGAGGTGGATCTACCGTGGTATGACTCTGAGGCCCGAAGAACATGGTAAGGATCACGGAGTGAAAATGTAGGAGGGTCCTGGGGGCTTCACAGAGCCCCAGTAACAGTCCTAGACCTCCTATTTCCAGATGTAATAAGAATAATAAACTTTTAATTTTTTAAGTTACTGTTTTCTGGGCTTCTGTTACTTGAGGTCTAGTGAAATTTCTATCAAGCCAGAAGCTCGATTTGAAAAACATCTTAGGTAAAATCTCCCCTTAGGTAACCTTTGAAGTTAATAAAATGTCCAGGAAAAAATTAAGAGTTTCTTCCCACCTTGATACAACAGGAAGCTTCTAAATCTGGTGACAAGGGTCATCTGCTTCAGCCCTTGATTGAACAAACTGAGGGAAAAATGGAAGTGGACAGCCGGGAAATTATCTGGTCATGTTAAATGGGTTCCCTATAAGGCTGTGTCCACCAAGTCTCCAAATTCTAGCATCCTCCACCATGTTTTCCTTTTTGCTTTGCATTTTCCCCTCCATTCTTAACCTAATAGAAGAAAAGTGAACAATAAATACAAGTACCATTGATTACTGACCTCCAGTGGCTTCTCAGTGTCCATCCAATCGAGTATATTAGGATAATTTACTGAACTATTAATCTGTACTTTTCATTTGCTAGTGTTTTCCTCCCTTATTCCAAGCAAGCAGCCATGTTAATCGCTGCCTTACTTCAGGGACCTTTGAGGTAGGAGCTTGAAGGCAAACCCCCTACTATCCGGAAGTGCCGTAGATTATGCTGGAGGGTGGGGCCAGAAGCTGACGCAGCAAAGGAGAGAACAGGTTGCCCTGTACTGGGAAAGCATGGTGGCTTCCACAAACAGTAGGGGTCTATGCCTTACTCCTGATAGCACCTGGAGGAAAAGATAGGGCCTCCGAGGCATATGACGGCATGGTGAATCTAAGGAGGCTGTACTGGGCAACAGGGCTCCCATGTGACCAAAGAGTCACACAGTCCAAAAGGAGCACAGAAACAGATCCACTGCCAGTGAAGGCTCTGTGACAGCTTTGACAATAGGGCCGCAATGATAAGTCAAAAATGAGGGGCCAGTTTCTCCATTTGTCAAGGAAGCATAAAAGTCCCTGAGATTCTGAGACAGGTAGAGAGAACTCCCAGGCAGCAGACTGAATTACTTTCAGAAGGCGTGACAGAGGCTCAGAGGAAAATTTCGCACATTCCAGTTTGTGATTCAAGAATTATTCCCACTGCCAACACCAATTCCTTCTACTGGAGTCTGAGCCTCGACAGTGCAGACACTGACTTTTCTTCCCCTGCATGAGTTCTGTGCTCCACTCGCTGTGTTTTCCTGCCAAGCTTTTTTTGCTTGGCATTTTCTGCCCTTTGGGAAAATGCATTCATTCATTCAAAAGTGAGTGCCCCCTTTTTTCTGTCCTCAAACATTTTTCCCCTTCACAAAACTCTCCCCGATCCTGAAATTACAGGTCATAATTTCCTCCTTGACATCTCTGAATTAGTGCTGTGCACTTCTCTTGGGATGTATATCGTACTCTGTTTTGTGCTACAATCTTCTATCTGCTCCTTTACTACATAAACCTTCAAAAATTTTATTGAAAATCTACTATGCACTCTGAGAACAGTAAATATACATATTCATTCACCAGCAAATATTTTATAAGGTCCTACCATGTCCTGGCCCCTGGAACACTAAAATAAACAGGAACATGGGGCTGTCCTCTAAGTCCTTGAGGTCTGTGTATTATATATAGTCAGGGCTCACAGGTTTGAACATAATAAAATCTCCATATTTGTTGGTGTTAATCCTTAGCATTTTAAAGTTGCATTCAGCTACCCATCGGAAATCTAAGCAAAATGGAGAAGATAATTTTGTTTGGAGCAAGCTTCCTGATACTTCAGAATATCCCACCTAGATTTGGGGGCAGTGGCACATTGTACTCACTAAAAATATAAAATAGCAAGAAAAACTTTAAAGGGTACTTTAATCATTTTGAAAATACACAAGATCCCATTTTATTTTCAAGGCAAATGTGCAAATAAAAATATTATCCCTTATTTGAAATCTATGAAAAATGCGGAGATAAAAGAACTGTTTTCCAAAAACTACTTTCTTTTCTCAGGGCTTGCTTCCTTAGCCGTTCATTCCTTTCTGCTGTCACTGCTGCTTTGGAATTTGTTGTTATATGTAATAAGACTCCATTACAAATGTTTGTGGATAAAAAGAGAAATGGTCACTGGAGATCTTGGCGCAGACCATAGCCAAGACTCAATTTCTAATCTCCCTTCCCACACTCCTCCCGGGTTCTGGCTCTCTCTTCTTTTCAATTTCCATTCTCCTGACTGTATGAGCCACTGGGGGCAAACTTTCTGCTTTCAATCTCCCAAGTATGTCACAAATCTTGTATCTTAGTGAGCTAGGAAGGAAGAGACGTTGGCTTGGAATCAAGAACCTAAATGTATTTGGTCATTTATTCATTTAACTAATATTTTTAAGCATTTTCTATGTGTCAGGGATTGGTCTGAGTCTTGGAAAAACAGTGATGAACAAGATAGTAAAGTTTCTGCCTTCAAAAAGCTTACATTCTAATGGAGAAAGACAATAAACAAGGACAGATAATCAAGATTACAGATAGTGATGGCTATCACTATCTGATGACTACAGATAGTGTGAAGGAAAGAAATGAGGTAGTAGGATAGACAGTAAGAGTAGGGAATACTTGGAGTAAGGCTATCAGGGAAAGTTTTTCTGATATGTAGGCAGAGAGGTAACAAATGGGAAGGTGCTAGCCTAGATTCCAATGAAGGGCATTTCCTGCATCTCATTCTGAGATGGGAAAGGTTAATGTGCCCAAAGCATAGATTGAAGGCCAGTATGGTTAAGAGAGAGCCAGCAGGATGGAGCAGGACCCTATGTGAAGCCAGTAGAAAAGAACTAGCTCATGGAGGGTCTAGTAGTCACGTGAGGAGTTTAGATTTTAATCTAAGGATATGGAAGTATTTGATGTGCTTCAAGCAGAGAAGAGGCAGGCTCTATTTTTCAAGGACCACTCTGGCTAATGAGTGGAAAGTGGAATTAGAAATACTAATTAGGAGACCACTGTATAAATTCAGGAGAGAGAAGAAAAAGTATTCAATACTTTAGAGCTGGACCTCGAAGAACTTAGAAATGGATCCCATGTGTGAGGTGAGGGTGAGTCGTCAAGATGGTGAGTGGGTTTTTGGGTAGAAGACTTGAATAGATGGTGGTATCCTTTCCTGAGATGGGAAAGCAGTCCAGCCCTGCCTTGCCTGGCCCTGAGCAATTTGGTCTCTCTACCTTTGAAATGAATCTGTTGATTATAATAGCCTCAGATACTTGTTCAGCATTAAAATAGCATAGTTCTCTTGGGTAATTAGGGCATGATTTTTTTTTCTTTTGCTTCCCTTTAGGAGACTAACACAAGCTTTGGAACAACAGGCTGGGAGCCCCACAAAGCCAGGTCCCTTTGGCAAAGAGACTCTGCCTCAGTCTTCTCATCTGGAAAATGGGATCATAGAACTGACTTGTTTCATTGGGCTGCTGGGGGGGATAAGTAATATAATCATTAAGATACCTAGAATATAAGTTAATCAGTTAATCATACATTCTTTTTCTGACAGACTGAACACTTCTTTTATTTACTTCATTTTGTTTTTTCAAGATTTTACTTATTTTATTTTTAGACAGAGGGGAAGGGAGGGAGATATAGAGAGAGAGAAACATCAATGTGTGGTTGCCTCTAGTGTGCCTCCTACTGGGGACATGGTCCACAACCCAGACATGTGCCCTGACTGGGGAATCAAACTGGTGACCCTTTTATTCACAAGCCGATGCTCAATCCACTGAGCTACACCAGCCAGGGCCATTCATGTCATTTTGTAAATCTCTTGACTCAGTGATTTCTCTCTCTCTCTCTCTCTTTCTCTCTTCCCCCCCTCACCCCCTGCCCCTGAGAATGAACTAACTCCAAGATCAGGAATTTCCAGGACAGAATTTTATCTCTGTCCCTCCCTGTGATAGTCACTCAGCTCTGGACTTCTCTCCCTGCGCATCTGGAAACTGAGCACTGAAAGGGACCGCTCCAAGTTCATGGACTACAAGTTATCAACACGTAAAGGGTTCAACATTCAAGCTTAATGCTGACTTACTCACCTTTCCCTGCCTTCTAGCTCCAACCTTCTCCCCAGTGAATGGGGCTTCAAGCACTGAGTCTGAGAAGAAAATGTGATGGAATGCTTCAGGCTGCTGAGAGAGATCTCATGCCCTAAAACTCCACCACTGTGCCTTTTGGTTGCTAATGACCATACTACTTGACACTTGGAGAATGAGATGGACATACTACAAGAAGGGAGTGATGGTCTTATCTGCTGCCCACAAGGTTTTTAGTTATCAAAGGCTAAAATTTTCACCATCATCAAAATGCACTGATGAATGATCCCTTTGGTTTTATGCCTCTCCTTTTTATTTTCCTCATTCGCCCATTTTTCCTTTTGGGACCAAAACAACAACAACAAAAACTCAGGAAATAGAATTTCCCAAGTGTCAGACCAAAAAAAAAATTTTTTTTTAAAGTTTCTTGCTGTCGGGACAGTAATCCAGGTTACCTCTGTAGTTCCTCCTATGAAGGCTAGAGGGCAGTGCAATTCTCTCGCTACCTTCCTACGCCTCACACATTGCTTCCCATGCCCCTCCCAGCTAAGGGCAAAGGTGAAGAGACACAATGGAGGGAAATATGCACACATACCAAAGAAGCAGAGGAGGAAGTGGTTTGAAAATAAATAAGCAACCTGAAGTTCACAGATAGCATATCCTGGTCCCCTTGCTTCCTCCTCCCTCACACAGCATTAGCTGCCTTTCACACCCCTCTAACACTTGCTTCACCTTTCTTCAGCCTGTTCTACAGTCTCTCCCTAGCCTCGATTCTTCAAATGTGAGCTCATCTCAGCCCCACCCTTGTATCTCACATACAAACTCACCCAGCACCTTCCTGAGTATACTGACAAGCCCCCCAGTCTTTCTTCCTCTCCAGCTCTGTGCTGGCCCCTGAGGCCCTATGACCCTGACTCTTAAAAGGCTTTGGTAGGACAGTAAGGCAGACCGTGGGGCAAAGCCTAATTCCAGGGAGGGTGACTGGAGGGTGGCCCAGGCCCATAGTTGGTGGGGGAGGAGTATAAGTGGTGACTGACCTCATTACTACTGGCATAAACTGACAGAGCCAAATGCATGAGTGGCCAAGGTGCCACCACAGGTCACAGAAGAAACAGGAACAGCTGGGTTTTGTGGGCAGGGCCAGACAGGAACTAGAGCAGGGGTAAGAGAAGCTAGAGCAACATAGTTTTACATTTACAGAGAGGTTTGTGCCTTCCAAACTCAGCTGCAAAGAGCCTGGTATGTGTTACTTGTGTTACTATATATATATATCAAAAGAGCCCCTCTTTACAGTCTAGAAAACTGAGCCCATATGAAGGTAGTCTCCTGTTCCAACCAGACTGGCATTTATGATGGAGTTGGGCTGGATTCCACTACCAGGGAGAGAGATTTCCTCAGAACATCATGGACCTATATAAAATCATGTATCAGGAGCAAACTTAGCATGTAGGACGGCATCTTTGATGGAGCTTAGTAAAGTTACAATTTCTCACCATCTCAAATACATTAGATTCCTACTATGGCCCTTGATTATGTCAGGGGCTCCCCAGGAGAGACAAGGAAAGAGATCACAGATAAGGCCCAGAGAAAGAAAAGGCGATCCGATGTGAGGGCTTCGGCGCCCTCTCCACTGCAAGCTCTGCTGGGCACTGGCCTCTCAGGAGAGATTAGGGAGCTGGCATGGCCTCACTGTCTCCCTCTCCCTCCTCATGGAACGGACAGTCCTTATTGCCAGAATATGACTGCAAGAGCTCACAGGGAGGAGACTGCGGCCTGTCCACTACAGATTTTTGCCTACAGGAAGCATTTTTCTTTGCAACTCAAAGACAGAACATGTTAGTAGCCTTCCTCTATTTCTCCAGACAATTTTAACGAAGAGAAATAAAAGACCAAAAACAAAAGATATCTTAGTGGTAGTCTATGGTTTAGAGTGAGAAAAGGGTATTTGGTTTTAAATTAATTTTCCTCTTCTAAAGCATTTTGTCCAAAAAGTTAGTGAGAGGCAAGGTGAGCCATTGCATATTCTGTATTTTTATATCCACTCTAGTAGATTTTAATACAATGTTTTGACTCCCTTATGAACTTCTCTATGACGTAAATCAAGCTGCCCTGTTTCAAGTTCTACATTAGTACATATTAAATTATAGCTTCTATATCACAAAAATGTAAGTTTATAAAATAGCTTACTGTAAGTCCACATTTACAGTATGGCTAAAAGATAAACTATATTTTTCTAAGATGTCAAGGCCTGTGTCTTTGGGACACTCCCCCAAACTACCTGTGAGAGTCCATAAGGTTATAGTCTAGAATAAATAACTCGAATGCAGAGAGCCAAAGTACATGCTAACAGTGATGTGAGTCACGAAGCTAGTTCACAAGTAGAGATCACATTTCTTCTTTTCCCTGAAGAAGTGTTTCATCTGAGAATTCATCCAAGTAATTCCACTAATTGCTCATCTCTTGGATTTACAATAAATTCTTATGAATTGGCCCCTTGAAGACTTACACTTCAAGATGGCACACTGAAAATTATAGTATAGGGAACATAGTTAATAATAACATAATAATTATGTATGGGGTCAGGTGGGTACTTGAAATATCAGGGGACCACTCCATAAAATACACGACTGTCTAACCACTATGCTGTACATTTGAAACAAATACAGAATATTGAATGTAAACTTAAAAATAAAAACTAAATTATTTAATTCAAAAAAGAAAAGATGGCACACAGAGCATGAGTGTTTACTTCCACTCCCTCACAAAAATCACATGGCATTTATAGTAAAGAAATACAACATGGATAAGGTCATGACACCGTTGTGACTAAGAGAAAGGATACACTGAGAAATATCTTTTGATGGATTTTGTGGCAACAAGAAAGGGGATGGGACCATATTACTGGATAAATCAGAGTAAAAATTACTGAGACCCAGAACACATTTGGAAGATGGCTACAGTAGAGGGGCAGCCATTCTATCTGGCAGAGTCCTAGGAGACCCTAAATGTGCAGGTGACAAAAAATAAGAGCAGAAAAAGCAGGCAAAGCAGTAATTAGTGTAATTAAATAAAGGACTGCTTATGAAATATCTGGTCCAGGTAGCTCCTCCTACCCCATTCCTATCCCCTTGAATCAAAGCAATTAGAAATGATGGCGTCTGAACTGCAGAACTGTTGCCTTCCTACTCCACACCTATATGCCCTAAAGAAAAACCTGCCTGTCAGCATGGTGCACCCACAGAGTTCACAGTCAGACCCATGGGCTCCAATGGTCGCTAGGACACTTGTAAGAGAACAAGACCCACACAGCAGCAGGGGAAACCCATAACAGGATAGGATTGGTCACTGACACTTAAAGAAAAACACAGCCAAGATGAGAGATTTGAGAAGGGACTCATGGGAACTTTGAGGATCGATGAAACTATTCTCTATCCTGGTTATGGTGGTAAGAACGTGGCTGTAACACACTTATCAAAACTCATTAAACTCAATGTCTTTAAAGAGTTAATTATACTGAGTAGAAATTATGCCCCAATGAGCCTGAACCTAGAAAGGAAAGAAGCACAAACCATGAAATGAAAGAAGGCTAAAGCTGTTGACATCTGACTTTCTCTGCAGCAACTCGAGAGCTGCCCGCTTGCGTAAGAGCACAGGGGAGTAACGCTTGGAAAGGCTGGCCCACTGTAGCAGAGGCATTAAGGTGGCCAGAAGAATTTAGAAGCAGAAGGGAAAGACAGTCCCATGTACACCGAATACCCGCCAAGTACCAGACATTCTGAAGGACCTTGTTTTATTTAATTTACACAGTATATATAAATACCTAGATGTAAAAGAGGCTTCTTATTTAAAAAAAAAAAAAGGAACAAAGAGAAATCGAGAAAGTTTTCTAGAAATTAATATGGTTACTAAAGAATTTTTACACATAATAGAAGGGCTGAAAGGTAAAATTAAAAATCTACTAAAATGTTGAACAAAAAGAAATAAATCAAAGATAACAAACAAATATTAAAATCATACAGGATCATATAAGAAATCCTACATCCAGCTGAAAAAACTGCCAGAAAGAACTAAAAAAATGCATAGGAGAAAATAATTAAAGAAATAGTAGTTGATGAGTAGATGAATAAATGTGGTTTATACGTAAATGAAATATTATCCAGCCACCAAAAAGGATGACATACTGATGACATATGCTGCAACATAGATGAATCTTGAAAACATCATGCCCAGTGAAAGAAGCCACAGACAAAAGGCCATACATTGGATGATTCCATTTATACAAAATCTCTAGAACAGACAAAGCCAAAGAGACAGAAAGTGCATTAGAAGTTCCCAGGGGCTGCGGAAGAGGAAAAGGGAGGCATGACTAACGTTGGTCACAGAATTTCTTTTGAGGGTAATGTAAATGTTCTAAAACTAGACAGTGGTTATAAGCGTACAACCTTGTTCATATACAAAAAATTATTTGCTTTAAAAGGGTGAATTTTACAGTATGTGAATTAGATGTTAATTTTTTAAAAAGAAATACTAGAATAAAATTTTCCAGAACTCGAAAACACAGTCTCATGAGATTTAAGATTGCCTATTGGACAGGGCACACATGTAGGTACTCATTCCCAAATCCGTTCTTATGGACTTGAATGCCAGAGGAAAGGGGGGGAAGCTTTAAAAAGCATCAAGAAAATTTTATTTACAGAAGAACCGAAATAAAGTTGGCATCGAACTTCTCATCCGCAGTGCTACTAGGTGACAATGAACAATGTCCTTCGTAGTTCTGCAAGGGATATTTGACTAACCAAATTAGAATAGGAAGTCAGACATATCTGAGAGAATATCTTCTAAGAAAGTACTTTCCATTCAACAGATAGTATGATCAAAAAGTTATCTTGGTGATATGATGAAAACATTAGTGTTTTCAGTCTCCACAAGAAAAAAAGTATGGCAGATAGCAAGTTAAGATGAAAAAAGTAGTTGTTTAAGAAACCAATGTACAAACATGGGCAACTAAATTGTGGCATGATTTTGAAAATTTTCAGTGTGAGGAAAGAGAATCCAATGCCTAGAACATGCTCCCTTGAATAGTTTGGTGATATAGAATACATTACCTTTTCTAGGGATTAAAGCAATTCACTTGATTCTGCACTTTAGATGGTAAAAATACAAAACTTGATATTTATTGATTTAAAGCTATAAATGTAATGATAAAGGAAATATAATGAGTATGAGGAGGGAATCAAAGTTGAAGATATACTCATCTTACAGAGTGGGGAGGCAATATATAATGTCTAAATAAAATAATATGTTTGAAATAAAAGATGAGGCAAATTACGTTAAATTATAGTCATAACCACCAAGGACTAAAAACAGAGGCAATGAAAAGAGGTTTCCTCTGAAAAGGGTACCAGGAGCTGGAATAATAGACTTTCATTTTTTATTTAATGCCTTTATATATTGTTCAACATTTTGTTTTACTACATGCAAGTAAGACTTTATCAATTTAAAAAAAAAAATAGTGAGAACAATTCCCAGACCTGTAAACTTAACTGACTGTTATTGTTAGGAATACTTCTAGCAACAATGTACAGAAAACTTGACTAACAATGGCTTAAACCATGATACTTGTCAATTGTTTAAAAAGAAATTTAGCCCTTGCTGGTGTGGCTCAGTGGATTGAGTGTCGGCCTGCAAACCAAAGGGTCGCTGGTTCAATTCCCAGTCAGGGCACATGCCTGGGTTGCAGGCCAGGTCCCCAGTTGGGTGCATGCAAGAGGCAACCACACATTGATGTTTCTCTCCCTCTCACCTCCCTCCCTTTCCCTCTGTCCAAAAATAAAATAAAATAAAATCTTTTAAAAAATAACTATAAAAGAGAGATGGTGAGGTAGCAGAGTGGTTTGGTGACTTGTAATGTCAGAAAAAAACCCAGCTCTTTCCATCTTTCTGTTCTGCCACCCAAAGCGCTGGCTCTGCTCTCTGTGATCCTAACATAGCCACTGAGCTCCGGACACCGGTTTTCTCACAAACCCCTTCAAAATCAGAAAGGACAGTGGCAGAGACACAAAGAACTAACAGTCACATGATGATCTCCTTCTATTTCTTTTCCAAGCCACTACTGCTTCCCCCTCAAATCCATTCCACACCCACTACCCTTACATTTTATTGGCCAGAGTTAGGCCGCCTCCTCAGCGCAGGCACAGGAGTAGTTCACCCTTGTTGGCTTAGGCCAGTCCCATCTCATCCCCCGGAGCTGAGCACATTTTGCTGCCTGAGCAAAATCAGTGTCCTCCAGCAGTGACTTCACGGAGCGGATTGACTGCCGGATGGGTCTACCAGGCTGACTGACCCATTAACTAACCAACCCACATGAGGAGGCGATGGCCAATGTATCTGTCAGAATCACAAAGACTAGATTCTTTCATGACAAAAGTCTATACCGCCATGAGTTCTTAGTCCTATGTTGACTTAATGGCTATTAATCTTTGGAGATAAAACCATTAGTCTTGTGTTGGCATCTGCAAATTAACACTGGCTTCTGGGGAGTAACTCTTAAGAGAGAAAAAAAAATCACATCACTGCATATTTCAAAGGTTCAACATCAAAAATTTATCAAGTGTAATATCCCAGTCTGTTTGATACTGTTAAAATGATTAACTTTACAAATAGCTGCTAGAAACAAGGCACATCTGACAACCTGAAGAATTAGAAGAGGAGGTAAACATTTCCCTTTCTTAATTAAGAAACGTTAGTCCCTTCCCTTCCATTTTCCTTCTCCTGTATCATTTTAGTGTCTCTGGCACATTTCTTAAGTCAAAGACTTTCCTGAAGATTCCATATATCAGGCAGTTATTGGCTTGCTTTTCAGCAATTCTATCATGGCTGATTTACTAATACATCCTGTAGACTTTCTGTGAAATCTATACAGTGAAAGCTCGCCGTGCCTCGTAATTCCCACCTATTTTAAGTTAAAGATTTAATGAATAGATGGGATCTGACATACAAGTGTTGCTCACCAGTTCACTGTCAGAGCAGGTCTGAAGAATTAGCACCAGCCGCTCTTCTTTCCAGATATTAATGCCTTATATCATAAATGTCAAGCATAGCTCAAAGATGCGACTAGAAAGCCTCTGAAAGGAAGGGAGCCCGTAAATCATGGAGGTTTCACTCTATTTTCCTTCCATTTTACTATCAGAAAATAAAACCAGGACAGTGAGATTTAAAGTCTTGACCTCCTCTTACTTATTACATATCATTGTGCCTTCCCTGAAGCTGTACCCTGGAGGGAGGAGGCTGCTCAGCTGGGAAAGGACAATGATGCATTCAGGGGGCGAGCGGGGTTGGTGAAAACCCAAAGCCTCACGGCAGCACTGCAGGCAGTTCTGTGCCCTTTACCCATGAGGTCGGGCTGTGTGCATTTGGGACAAGAAGGCGGGGCAGTTGTAGAACACGGGCCCACGGGAGGGAGGTGTTCTTACCTAAAAAAATCTCAGCCCCTGCTCTGCTTGGTGGAGAAAGCAATCTCTTTTACGGTTAGAGAATAAGTGTGAGAATGAATGTCGTAATAAATTTTAACGAACTTGCTGAGGACACCGGGCCCTAAATAAAAACCCCATTTAAATTGGGCAATCACTCTACAGCTAGCAAGGCTGCACTGAGCCCACCTCCAACAACAGGTGTGACTCTTCCCACTGCAATCGTAGGAGCTCTAATTTAGAGATGAGAAAGTCCCTTCATTCAAAAAAAAAAAGAAAGAAAGAAAGAAAGCTATTATATCTTTAGAGAGCTTTAGCTATGAGGAGGTTCCAATCATATTGAATTTTAGTCAGTGTCCCTGAAACTCCTGTTAGTGCATCTTATTTTCATCCTTCGGGGTCCCAGTGGGAATTCTATCTTCTTTTTCTTCTATAAATATTTTGTGTATTTGAAAAGTGCTATTTCAAACTTCCTATATCTCAAGCTGAACAGCCCCAGGCGCTTTAACCATTTCTCATGTGACAAACTTTCACATTTCAGTGTCTCATCTGAATAAGGCACAGTTGGCCTGTCCCTTTTGAAGTGAGTTCTCTCAAACAGTGAGTAAAACACAAGCAACAACAATGGTAACAACAATACTCATTATTTCTTGAGTACTTACCATATGTCAGGCACTGTTATCCATTTTATATTTATCGCCTTACTTCATTCTTAAAAAATACCACATAGTAACAGGCTTTATAATTCCCAACTTATAATGAAGAAACTGAAACGCAAAGACGTAAGTCACTATCCCCGAGCCCATGCAGCCCGTACAAAGCAGAGCCAGGGCTGACCAGGGCCGGCGCTCTCAGCCCCTGCACCACCTCATACTCCAGAGCCAGGGCTCTGCTGCCTGCATTCTAGGCTCCTTCCTTTATGAATGTGGCATAAGACTGAGCTCACTAGGTTTTTGGCTCATTGCGTTTGTTCCCAGATCTGTATCTTTAGCCCCAATCTCTCTCTTAGCTTCTAGATTTATACCCAACTACACGCTGTACATTACCACTTGGACAAGGCCTAATGGACTCACACTCAACATCTCTAAAACCGAGTATGTCCCCTTCTGTCCCACATACACTCGCCTCCTGCTTTCCCCAAATCAGTAAATGGTTTCACTGTCTACTCAGATGCCCCAAGACAGGGGCCTGAAAGGCACTCTGGGATCATCCCTTGTCCCCCTATTCAAATTATCACCAAGTCCCTGATTCCTCTTCTGTATATTTTTGAGCTCTGCCTACTTCTTTCCACCTGCAAAGTCACGAGTGGAGGCCACCAACACTTCTCACCTCAGTGACTGCAACAGCCTCCTAACAGGCCAATGGCACCGAGTTTGCCCCTTTCCACCTCACCCCTTCTCTACATTGAAGCCACTGGGGATCTTCCAATGTGAAAATCTAATTAAGTCGTGTCCTGGATTAAGGCTTTTTCACGGTTTGCCATCCCACAAAAATGCTATCCAAGCTCTTTCACTCCTACCCCAGTCATGCTGCCCCAAGTCCCTCTCTCATTATTTCCCCCTCCCTCTACGTCACAAATCAATGAATCTCCTCCCATACTTTCAAGTCTTCTCTCGTCTGACCACCAAGCCATTACACAGGCCGCTCCCTCCCACCGGGGCAGTCTCTCCCTTCCCACAGGCAGGCCAGCTCTTACTCATGACAAGCCAGCTCTTACTCATCCTGCAGATTTTAGTTTTAAAGTCTCTTTCTCAAGGAGAACTTCCCTGAAAGCTAAAGCTATGTATTTCTTAGAACACGGTTTTTATTTTACTATTGTACATGCCATCCTCTTTTGTCTTATCTGTGTCCATAAGGAAAGGAATTCTGTCTGTCTTGTTCATCATCAGATCCCCAGCACTGCACCAAGAAGGAACTTTAAAAATATTTGTTGAAAGAATGAATGGCAACTAAAATTCTGCTTAAATATGGTGACCCTAAGGATGTCTCCTTTAACTTGTATATGTCAGGCTAATAGTTTGGGCTCCAGAGGGGTATCACAATTATTTCTCACTAACCTTTATAAAGTTCAGTTCATCATTTCCTAGTGTTGAGATGTTTTTTCATACTGATTCTCTCTAATCTATTATCTAGCATATTAGCTATCGTTGCCAATTTAATATTACCTGAAAACTTGATTAGCATGACTTCCATATTCTCATTAGGCAAGGATAGAGCCTAGTGATGCCCATTCCACACTCACCTCCATTAATTAGCAGCCACTGGGTATGCTAATTCAATCAGCTTCAAATATACTACCTTTTCCTCTCAAATTTGAGACTATCATGGATAAACTTATCAAGAGCCCGATGAAGTCCAAATAAAGATTACTATAATTCTCCAATCCCATGATTCTCAATTTTTCTGGCCTATCACACTGACAGATAACATTCAGATAACATCTCTTGGGCACACTCAAGTTTTTGTGAAATTCCCAGAAGCACAATTAAAACGTCACCTCTTTCTCTCTCATTAAATAAATCACATTGGAGAGCAAGTGGGTGACTGAGTTGTAACGACAGATCTAGCAGGAGTCCTGGCTGTCCTGCAGCTGAGGCTCAGACCTGTGCCTGGCAGCTGGCCACCAAGGTAGTAACTCCCACCTCCAGGACACTGGTGCCATGCGTGTCTGGGCGGTCAGCCCTGCTCCCTCCTCTGAAGGGACTGCAGCGTTCCAGCGTCCATCCCTTGGACCCTGACTCTGCGCTCTTTTCCTGTAGTACTTTATTTCTTTCTGACCTCATCCTCTGCTGCTCTCTGAAACACTGGGATGAAAAGAGCTATGTGGTTAAACTGAGTCTATTAAAATCAGTAGAGACAAAAAAAAAAAAACCCACAGGGAACGTTTACCTGGAAAACTAGATATTCCATCAAAACAATAAATCAACCCATTGCCCAAGCTGGTGCCCTCTGAAGTTCTGGAATTGAATGAGGTGCCGAATACAAGCGTGGCTATGTCCCTGAATAGAGATCGGAGAGATAGACATCATCCAGAGCACAGGAGGCATCAAAGCAAGTGAGGCAGGGAGAATATGTGTTTTCCTGCCACAGCAGCCCAGTTGAATTGTTGGTACAAGTTAAGATCTCCAGGGCAGGGTCCTCAAAGAAAACCAGTAGTTGAATTCCCTAAGAGAATAGACTTGGGATATGCTGGCACCCCAGTATTGTTTCGGATATACAGGGCTTTATGAACTGTGATTCTACCTCTACACTGGCAAACAGACCAGAAGCAAACAATGGTTGAGAAGAACACAGGGAAGAACAGCCCGAGCATCAGACGCCAGATGTCCAGGCAATGAGGGGAGGTAAATGTGAGACTGGAATGAAGGAGGGCCCATGACTGGTCATCTAATAGTGGGGACTTTTGATTCCATAAACTCAGAAACAAACAAGAAAGGAAAAAGAAAACTTCAATCCACAAGGTCATGAGACTAGGGGACAGGAAGCATATCTAGTTGTGGCAAATACAACTAGTTGCCTCTCCGAGTCTAACTCCCTCCTACTAACTTGTAAAAGAATTCAGAATTTCTTTTAAAGCAGGATACATTGCTTTCCAGCTAAATATTATTTCCCAGCTTTTCTTTCGGTCAGCTCAGAACATAACTAGTTTTGCTCAATGAGCTGAATGAAGAAATGATGTGTGCTAAATTTAGGAAATCTTGTAAAGAACAAGGGTACTTATTTTCTCTTACCTTCCTCCATTCTGCTGCTTGGAATAGGGATACGATGGCTAGACCCAAGCAGCTATCTTGGACTGCGAGGTGGCCTTGAGAATGCAAGCTATACACTGAATATAGCAAAACAGGTGCAGTTTCCTGTCATTATTGCTGCCACACTCACCCTGGATTGCCTTATGAGCTATTTGTTTAAGATATTATTTTTCAGGACATTGTTACTTAAAGCCAAACTTCTGAATTATCATTGCTCCCTCTTCCAAGTATTCACAAATGAACTGGGCTCAGCCCCACTGTCTAGCAGCCCCCAAGCTTATCCCAGGGGGATCCAGGCCAGTTAGCTCAGGTCTCACTCCTACAAAGGGCCCCAAATGTAGACTTTTTACCCTTTTTTCCCCCAAATAAGATTATACAGAGAATCTTTGTAGGTGTTCAGGTGTTAAAAGCTTTGATTGGTCTGATTTAACCAAAATATGCCACAATGTTTGGAATCCTGTTTAGGAAAATTTTCACTTTTTACTATCCTGGGAACTTTAAATAAAAAGAATTGACTCAGAGTCCAAGGGTGCCTTCGCTTGCTGCCCTCAGCTTCCTACCAGCAGTGGTACCGTGGCCTGTTCTGAGACTTTTGCAGTCACTCATTCTCCCCAATTATTCCCACAACATGGTCCTGAGCAGAGGGATATTACACTTGCATTACTATGGAAGTTAAAGTTGGATCATTTAAACACTTGTGGGGTTTTTCATTCTTGATTTTTTTAGAGGGAGAGAGAGGAAAAGAGGAAGAGGGGAGAGAGAAAGAGGAACATCGATTTGTTGTTCCACTTATTTATGCATTCATTGGTTGATTCTTGAATATACCGTAACCAGGGATCGAACCTGCAAACTTGGTGTATCAGGATAACGTTCTAACCAACTAAGCCACCTGGCCAGAGCTAAATACTTGTTTTTGAGAAAGGGAGGGGGAATGGGATTATATTGTGGCTCAGTTCTATACATGTGAACAGGACGAGATGAGGTGAGCCGCATGCCTCAGTGGGGCTTAAGGTAAATGGGGAAGTCCACATGAGAAGGGAATTGGACCCCAGCCCTCACCCAGGACCCTCCACTTCATCATGCCTTGTTGAGTTTTTCTGCTTCTCAGCACCTGCAGTCACAGCCTTCTGGGGTTAGGAAGCAGGGATCAGACTCAGGTGTCATGCTCCATAGGGCATCTCCTCTGTGCAAAAAGGCTCCAAAGACACTAGAGCCCTGTTACTAACTATGGTTGCCACCAAAATCTTAGGTCCCCTTTCTAACACATATCTCTCTGTCACTATGAATTATCTACAGCTTTCTAATAAAACTTTATAGTCCCAATTTCTTTCCTCTTGAGTTAGTTTCATAGTTTTATTACCCGTAATATAAAAGGGCCGGTAGTTCCACTGACTTGTTCTAAGCTCAGTCGTTATGTTTAAGCCTAATGCAACCTTCTTAGTCAGGGCAACTACCAGGGTCACCATAGCTACTGGTGCCAGGGTTGTTATTGAGTTTTAACTAGAATCAGTGCCCAGCTGGCACTCACAAAACAAGCCAAGCCTGGCTTTAGGGATTGAATGGCATTCATTCCTTTCAACCTTTTCGAGAATTCTAGAGAGGCATTGTCTGGGCCTCTGGACTTGGCTAGATTACCAGCACTCGGAAATGAGGCTATGGTTCAGTCTCCAAAGAAATTGTTGGGAACTCATTTGGAACTACCTTCAACAAGCATGATCAATTGTTTTTGTCCTTCCTCAATGTCACCCAACACTCCCCTAGGCATTTGCCCTGTTTCCACATCAAAAGTTAAACTCCACATCTTCAAATCAAGAATCAAGCTCTCTTTACTCAAATAAAGTAAAGCAAGTTCATGGGCCCCGAGTTGATGTGAGCTGCTCCACTGTCAGGAGTGGAACTAAAGTCTCTCCTGGTGTGAACATCTACAATTTCTGACTCATCTCAAGCTATTGCTTTTCTATGAACTTGAGAATGCTATCATTTCTTCAGGGGATGTCTGAATCCAAACAGATAAATTTCTGAATCCAAAAAAAAAAAAGAAAAAAAAAAGAGTAATATGGGATTAAATGGAAGTATCTTTATGGGTATCTCAACTCTCCATACTTGAGCTTCCTCCCTTTCTTATATATATTTTAACTGGAAAGTTGTGAAAAGTGTGTTCAAGTGAGGAAACATTGTGTTTGGAATTTAGATATGTAAATCAAAATATTTTTCACAGGCTCCTTAGTACTTTCATAACTGCAAACAGGTTTTTCTTGAGCTCTTGCAAATTCTTGGATGAGGTACATTATTATCAGAGCCTTGGGTTGCTTCGGGATTGTGGTGACTATTAAGAGTCCATATTGTTCAGCAGGAAAAACTGAATCTAAAATATCAAGCAGGCATTGGTTTGGCCACACATTCAACTCATTCAGTCTGACAAGCAATGATCTGTTCCCAGTCATTGAATATTGTCACTTACTTTCAAGTCATTGGGTCCTTGCCAGGTGCTATAAGCTTTATCATGTAATCTATAGAGACTTTTGGTGGATTAATTTCTCCTCATTAGTGAGTCTTCCGTTATCACTTTTCACATATAAAGTCATCCACATAATTTAACAATTCCATTTGTAATTTGGTAAAATATACTCAATATGGGTTCATGAGTTCAGGGAACTTATATAACCCAAGTCTCAAATAAATTTGAAGCCCAGGTGACCATTAGAGCAGACTGTCTTCTGGAACTGCCGAACAATACTTGCTGCAAAGGTCAGCACTGGGTGCCAAGTGGGTCACACCTTCTACTTTGGACATTAAAACCGGGATAGGGGAACATCAAAGGACCCATTGTTAATATCATTATTTGATGAGCACACAGAGTCGACAGAGCATAATGTGGACTCTTTAACATGCTGCTGTCCTAGGACTTTCCCAGCACTTTCAGTGGGGCATTTTTCTCCAGTGTGTGTGAAGGTCTTCTCCAATATATTGCTAATTGATGGTTAGGTCCTCCTTGTATGGGATATTTTAAAAGTATACATCTGACTTCACTATAAACCTTTAATTTTTACTTTATATTAGCTCTGGAGAATATCAGGTATATCATGCACTGCTATTTTTAATGATGTCTTTAAGTATTTTAAAATGGTCAATTCACAGAAATATTCTTGTTGCATTTTCATTTTTATTTTGAATATTTAAAAGTCCTCTCACTTGGCTCTTTCTTTAGAAAAAGCTTTTAAAAATCAACAGTAAAGAAACAAACAACCCAATTTAAAAAAAAACAAGACATAATTGAGCCAAAGCTTTTAAAAGGTACTCGCCAAAGAAGATACACCGATGACAAACAAGCATATTAAAAGATGTTCCACATTGTACGCCATCAGGGAAATGCCAATTAAAACAACAGTGAAATTCCACTACCTACCTATTAGAGGGATCAAAATCCAGAACAATGACACCACCAAATACTGGCAAGGAAGGGATTCTCATTCATTGCTGGTGGGAATGCAAGGTGCTATAGCCACTTGGAAGACAGTTTGGTGTCTTGCAAAACTAAACATAATCATCTAGTAGGATCTGGCAATCACACCCCTCAGTGTTTACCCAAAGGAGTTGAAAGTTTAAATCCACAAAAAAAAAACCCTGCACATGGATGTTTATAACAGCTTTATTCATAATTGCCAAAACTTGGAAGCAACCAAGATGTCCTTTGGCAGGTGAATGGATAAACGAACTGTGATACAGCTAGGTAATGGAATGTTATTCAGCACTAGAAAAGAAATGAGCTATCAAACCAGGAAAAGACATGGAAGAAACTTAAATGCATGTTACTAATTTTTTAAAAAGCCAATCTGCCAACGATATGACATTCTGTAAAAAGAAAACTGTAAAGACAAACTATAAAAGAAAATATCAGTTGTTTCCAGGGATGAATGAATAGGCTGAGCACAAAGGATTTCTAGGGCAGCGATACTACTCTGTATGATACTATAATGTCATTATGCAGTCGTCCAAACCCATAGCATGTACGACACCAGAGCCAACTTCACTATGGACTTTGGGTAATTATGACGTGTCAGTGTAGGTTCATCAATTATAACAAATGTACCACTCTGGTGGGGGATGTTGATCGTGGAGGAGACTGAGCACGTGTGGGAGCAGGCGGTGTGTAGGAAGTCTCTGTACCTTCTTCTCAATTTTGCTGTGAGCCTAAACTGCTCTTAAAAAAAAAACAACAACAACAAAAAACCGACTTTAAAACAACAACCAAAACCAAAGGATGGTTGGAAACAGATTGGTCTGGAAAAGCGGGGCAAGGGCACATACAGACTCTCCGAACATTCTAGTGCCTGCTGGTTTTCAGTTTCTGCTTCGTCTTTTTATGAGCATAGAATCCGCCCCCAAGATGAGTGATTAGGGAGGTGTCAAGTGGAGAGATGCTGCCAAGCCTTGCAAATGAGTTTGTAGTTAATGCTGATGCCAGTTACTTTCCAGATGCTTTCAAATATATGAAGGACACTCCCTGAATGATGAGCTTTTAACCTTGCAGCTGGTCATTTATTCTTCTGATTAGGACGTGCCACTGTCTCAACTTCCAGGTGGCTGTTCACCGTGGGCAGTAATGGCCTCTTGTTTACTAATCTCCAAACTGTGCCGTGTGCTATGGCTCATTACTGCGAGTGATCCCGCCTCTGAGTGCCAAACATTAGTGGATAATCGCTTTTGATTCTTCTCTCTTTGTTGTGTTAGAGAAAACCATAGAATATTTAAAATTCTAGCATTTACTGAGGGAAACAAAAATTGCGTTTGCGCGTATGTATTTTAAAAGCATAAACGTGGAATCAGGAAGTTCCAAAACACAGAGCAAACCCATCCAACAAAATGTGCTTTCCAAAATAAAATAAGGATTGATGAAACCACAGGTAAAAACTAATCCTCAGAAAAATTGTCTCTCAGCCAACCAAGCTCTAAGGACCACACTCTCCTACTTTACCATTTAGCATTTCCTTTGTTGCTTTTATAATTCACCTCTTTGTGATCCCTCTGTAACCCTCACCTCCCCATCTAAACTTTAATAAAATCAGTGATTTTAGCAAAATCCCCAGTGGCATGTACTTTCAAAATTGGGCTAAATCCCTTTATTACAGTAGACTCTGAATAATTGTTTCATTCTTTCAATGAGACAAAGCCATGATTGCTAAGCCTACAGTGGTGTGTAATATGGTAAATCAGCTTAATGATGTGTGAATAAAACTACATTAAGAAAAAAAGGGCTTGTTTCTCTGGATTCAAAAGGGGAGGGAAAGAAATAATTCTGGGTGCTGGGAGGCTGAAATTTCTGTGCCACAGAATTCTAGGATTTTTTTTTTCAAAGCCTTAAAACATGAGGAAACGGAAATTTCTTGGACAAAAGGCTAGCTCATGAATAACCCGCTGGGAGTGAGATCCCTACTTGGTTTTGTATTTACACATTATTATCCAGAAGTTAAAAATTTGAAAACCACCAAGGAACCAACCTCGCTTTGAAGGGGAGAGCTGGGGCTTGGAGGGAGAGTGCTCTTTTCTCCCTAACAACGTGAAACCCCAGCATTCACTGCAGTTGTCATAACAACTGTTTTTAAATAAAATTTGTATTATTCAACAAATATTGGCATCCAAAACACGGCCACCTGAAAATTATTACCTATTCTTATCTCCATAAAAACTGGCTTGTGTGACTGAGGAAGAGAGAACATGGGATTCCATGAGAGGGGGGGATTCTCAGTTATGAGGGAACATTTCAGACCTTTTGCCTATATTGCCCACTGTCTCAATTTGCTCCTCTAATTTCCCACTCTCACAAGCTTTCTCCCACCTGGGCCAGAAAATAGACGGGGGATAGAGCAGATACCAAGAAAATAGTTCAAGCTGCTGCACACTAAATGAGAAACCCCAGTTGCCAAGATTAAGAGATTTGATTTCAGGAAAATGCTGTCTTGAAACCAATGTCCCAAAAATCTCTCTCAGATGAGCTATTTCCTAAGACTTTAAGTTTTTTTAAATTGTACTTTTTTCACATGGAAAATATTCAAAAAATACAGAAGACTGTACGGTGAATCCTAAGCCCCTTTCCCATCCCAGGCTCCCTCCAATGTTAACCCCAACTCTAGGTTCTATGCATACGCAAACATATACTCATTTTTATCTTTCCTTTATTGTCATTCAGATACGTAGAATAGTATATGTACTGCTCTGCATCTGGCTCTTTTCGCTTAACGTGTCTCGGAGAATACTCTGTATCGGTATGTTGAGAGGGCTGCTTTATTCTTTTTCACGATTGCACTGCACAGTTCCTATTGGTTGCTATTTAGGTCGTATCAAGTGTTTTTAGCCTGTAAATAGTGCTGCAGCAAGTATCTTTGACCTTTTCTCTGTGTTGCCCTGGCCTTAGAATGAGCCTCCTTGCCTTCCATATTAATCCTTTCCAGTTTTCTAAACACCGCCCCCTATTCCTGCCTGAATAATCTAGCTCTGCAGCAAGGTTGATTCTGTCACAACACTGCTTTAACCCTTCAATAGTTTTCCCGTCACCTACAGAATATGTTCAAATTTATCAGCACATAAAAATCTTCCATGGGGTCCCATCTGCATTTTGGGCTCACCTCCTACTACTCCCCACCAAATACAACACTCAAGCTGAAACAAGAATTCTTAAAATGTTTCTGGCTTGCCTGTGCTTTCATATCCTTGGTGTCACTTACCTTTATTCCTTCTATGACTTGTTGGATGTGCCACAGGTAATATTGGGATCGACATTTAGTTCTGAGCTTGGACCCTCCAGGGAAGCCATATTTAACTGCTTGCTGCCATAGGTTTTCACCTGCTAGTCCCAGATGAGATTCACATCAGACATTAGCAATTAACACATCTGTAGCTCTTTGTATGAAGTGGGAATTGACCTTTTGCTAAAGTTTGCCACCTGACACCTTGCCTGAACCTCAGATCTGCTTTGCTATAGCCTCTACAACCCATGAGATACCAGAAGCTAATTACATGCCTGGCATGTAAAGGAATATTCAGATATATCCTTTCCTACAACAGTCTATTTCATAAAGGGGTTATGTCTTTCTTTTTTTCTACTTAAACATCTATTTTAAAATATTCTCACCCTGCCCAGGTTGCTCAGTTGGTTGGAGGGTCATCCCACACACCAAAATGCTATGGGTTCGATCCTGGTCAGGGTGTGTGCAGTAGGCAACCAATCAATGTCTCTCTCTCTTTCTCTCCCTGCCCAACCCTACCCTCCACCTTTCCCCCTCTCTCTAAATTAATAAAAGCATATTCTTGGTTGAGAAAATAAAATTACTGACATACAGTAGCAATGACTAAATACAAATATACAGAGATTTTTCTTTTTGAAGCTATATATTGCTGCCCCTGCTGAAGTTACGTCTACTCCATTGCCCTGCTCTGATCAAAGATCCAGGCTCGTTTCCTGGTTCTAGAAGCTAGCCGTCCGGCCCACTTTCAATCTGACAACATCTGGCATTTCCAGTCTCCAGTCATGGGCAAATGGAAGGACAGAATATGTATCATGAAGAAAATAATGAATTAACTATTTTAAAATCTCTTCTGTGGAATCAGTTGTCATATTCATTTCCTGCACGAAGGCATTGCCCAAAGAAGAGCAATATTAAACTACAAACATCTCTCTCAGCAGGGGCAGCAATACATCGATGCGAAAAGAAAAATCTCCGTACATTTATATTTAGCAATTGCTACTCTGTCAAAGAATATTTTAAAGTAGACGTTTAAGTAGGAAAAAAAAGACATAACTTCTTTATGAAATAAACTGTTATTGAAAAGGTTATCCAGACACTGACATGTTAAAAAAAAAAAAAGCAGATTGTAAATGAGTGTTTTAACATGATCTCATTTTTATAAATTAAAAAATAGTGCAAATGTCAGGTTCTCCTTTTTCCCCAAACAAACTGAAAGAATAGGCTTTGCCATGTTCATAGTGTTAATATCCGAGTGGTGGTATGGGAGCTTTACGCATCCTCTTTTTACCTCTTTGTAAAAAATTTTATGGCCATACATTTCTATAATAAAATATCCATAAAAGTTATTATATATTTATGTGCTTTCTTTGTATATCTCTTTCTGGAAGTCAGATTTTCCCATTTCTAGGTTTAATGAAAGCACCCTTTCGGTGTAGATGAGCATTTAATGTGAAGGAGAATGAACAAACGGGACCTGAAAGAGAGAGGATACATTGTACGGATACTTTCCCTCCTGGTAACTGAACCAGGAAGCCTAAGGGATCTTTTTATTCCTCTGAGGCAAATGAGAGTTTGGGCAGGTAGAGCAGGCAGAAGAGGCCCCAGGAAGGCTTGGGTACATGGGAACACATTACCTTCTTCCTGAGGCATTCCATGAAAGTAATATACTTGGAGAAAAATTGCCTTCCTGGCTTTTGACGTCCAAGCAGAAACTTCCTGAGTCATGGGGGAAGCTGGCTAAGTTTGTGAACAGCAGAAATACTGAGGGGAAAGTGAAAGTTTTCTCCAAGAAACAAAAAGGGGGAAAATTTGATTACGTAGCAATTGTTTGAAGTTGATGCTTATGTGATGAACTTGTCACATTACACCTATGTTAAATGGTACCTAAACTTTTTGTATTAAATCAATATTTAATTTTTTAAATAAAGTGTGAGGCTTGAAGAGGGGAAAGCACATTTAGTTGACCACAGACCTTTCTTGATATTCAAGACTTTCCGGCCCCTCTTCCGTCTCCTGCCCCTCTCCATGGGTCTCTCTTCCGGAAGGTCACTGGGAAAACAGAGGAAGAGAAGAAGGAGGAGAAGAGGGAGAGGCAGCAGCCTAAGCTGTCCTTCTCCGGGAAAGCCGTGCTGGTTTAATTGGCACTGGTTTCTGTCGAATGATCTACTAATCAAATTAAAGTGCAGGCTTTTAAAGCCTTTCATTTCTAAATGATGAGTGGAGCAGTACATCAATTAATAAAAAGAGAACATTTTTTTTTAAATTGCAAAGAACTTTTAAGTTTATAAAATGCCTTTATATTTTATCATTTCATCTTCAAAACCTATTCAATTTAAATAGCTATTTCAAGTTCCATCTCTAGTTTACCCTGCTCGGAATCCATTTTTCCCATTTCTTCTGGTACTAAGCCTCATTTTTCCTTTGATGAGGCGTGCCCCTGCCACTCGCATGTGGTTCAGACGAGTCTGACTTTATCCCATCCACAAATTTAAGTGCGGACATGTAACCAGGGCTTCGGCAAACTGTAGTCTACCTCCCTGGCTGCAGTGATTGGTTCACAGACAGGTGCATGACTTAAATCAGTCCCATGTGCTAAATTCTGGGATTTTCCTGAAGTTGATAAGCCAAAAGGCTTTAAGCCAAAAAGCTCCTGTGAATCACTGTGAATGAGAAGGCTGCCTGGAATGCTGCCAACACAAACGGATGCAGAACAGAGAGACGGAGAAGCACCAGGTCTGATGGAGCTTGTTAGTCCTGGAATCAGCCACTCCTGAAGCGAGAGATACCCTTACACCTTTCTGCTATGTGATCCAGGAAGTACCCTCTGCTCTTTCATCCAACTGGAGAGAGAATAAACCCACTAAAGAAGTAAACAGAGGGTGGGGCACCTGCTATCACAGGAAGAAAGATAGTTTTTCCTGGGTCTACAACTGCCAAAGTATATTATTTTGCATCTGAGACCAGCCTGCAATCAACCATCCCAGGCTGCTGTGTTTCCTGGAACTCGAAACTTCCAGTACTAAAACTAGGAAAGTCCTGGACAGCCCAGTATGAATCGGTCACCTTACCAGACACCACACAACACTCCCGAGAAGCGAGAGCTCCACAGCCAGGAAGGGGAGTCGTCAGGAAGGGCATCCCGACACGGCGTCCTTACCGAGGACCAGCGGTTATCACTCTAGCACCCTCCAAGGGAGCCAGCGCCCAAAGTGCCAGGTGGAAATTTTAGGGAGAAGAAAGCTAGTAATAATCAGTTCCCTTGTTCTATTTAATCCTTATATGATTAGCAAAAAAAAAAAAAATTAAATCATCTTAATAGCCTTATATTTCAGTTATCAAGTGCTGAATTAAAATGGAATGCAAACACTAAAATTTAACACACTGCTAAAAATGAACATGTCTAAAATATTAATAGCAATTCTAAATGATTTATAATGGCCTCTTGGGCCTATTTTATGATTTATTGATGTCATTTTAGCTGCGCCATGGGTGACAGTCACCTCGCGCTGTGTGTGCTCTGGTGGGTTTCCAGGCTTGTTATGCAGAAAGCCACACACTCAGACCTTTGCTGCACGTACCGCAGACTGTAGGTGAAGCAGAAAGAGGAAAGATGTGATTTCTTTTATAAATCAGAGAATTGTGGGGCTAAAAATGATTTAACATTAGTTATTTCTTGTTTGCTCTACTTCATGCAGGACCATACTGAAGTTGTCTTCAATAAATGTGAATTTCACAACCTCCCTTATTAATATATAATGTCAGTTTTTGTTGACAAGACATTCTACTTTAGAGCTAACCTATTCCCCTTTCTGCAACAAGCAAAGCACAATTTTCTTGAGAATAACTCATGATTTCTTTTGTAGTTCACTTCCCTGTTTTGACCTACTCTTCCTTTTTTCAAAACACTCTGCCTGCCCCATAGAAATTACTGCCCCCAGCTTTTCACTTTATAATTTACTTCTTGTCTCTCTATAGGTTTTCTAAGATTCTCTTATGGTGCCCAAAGTCTGTTATAATTAAAATTGGATTTGCCTCTTACCTCTTCCCTGACACTGTCTGCATCTCTCAGTTGTTTCTCCCTCTTCAGAGACTGAAAGATCTCATTCTGTCCCCTGGACACCCAGATTTTCTCTTCATACCCTCTCCACTGACAGCCACGGATGTCTAAACAGCAGTGACACAGGCCTGTACTTCTGGGAAATGGTCCGTGCTCAGAAATTACCATTCCTTCCCTCTTCTGCCCCACTTTAAAACTCCAAACCCCTCAACATAGGGGTATAGGGATTTGGCCAGGTGAGGGGGGCCTCTCTGAGAGCTCATCAAATTAAATCACATTGACAACTGCCTGTCATCCTACTTGAAATTATAACCAACACCCAGAATCCTGTGTAGTATTCATGAACTGGAAACAAACAAACAACCCTCAGAGTCTTTTATTCTGTGTTTACTTTTCTGTATCCAATATGTGATTTACATTTTGGACTCCAGTTCAATGTTGCTGACTCATGGTCACTGTGTTTTTCCACCATAATCATGGCCAGTCACTTCTTATCTTATTTTGGTAACAATTGTTTTTCCTCACTACATTACAGAACTATAATTTCATAGGCAGTGCCCAATCAACCTATGATGTAGAATGTAATTGCTAAAGTTTAAACTCTAATGAACAATTTATTATAGGACCAAAGGCTAAATAGAGGTGTGGTATATAAATTTGCCCCATTTCTTCTTTATTTCAGACATTTAGAAGAGGTGATTATGCTTATAACGCTATGAGTACACAGTGGTTACTCAATGTGCACCTGCTTGTGGAGTGACTGTATACAATTAAGCACCTGCCTGGTCATAGATGTCTAGTGAGTACCAGGCCAGGCCTAGGCAGGCACCAGCTGCGGGGCAGTAACTTGGATTCGGGTAAGTGAGAGCTCACACTTGAGTAGTGGAAGGTGTTTGTGGAGACCTCCGAGGAGCAGATGCGGAGATATCATTAGGTATCTTACTGTACTGGGGAGAAATATTTACCAAAAAGAAAGGGGGGGAAAGTAGGATGGGGTATGAGGCGCCATCGCACCGTGATGCCGACCTGAAGAGTCTCTGCCAACCCAACAAGGAGTTCTGAACAAAGAATGCCCATAGAGGGGTCAGCACTAGTGGGAATGGCCAGGCCCAGGGGCCAGAGAAGAGCGTGGCCTGGGCTCCAGAGCTGAAGCAGACCTGATGGAGCTAACAGCTGGAAGTGCCAATGAACTCCACTCCTCCAGCCCGAGCAACAAGTCCTTTCTTCAAAGGGGGTCTGAGTGATGCCTCTCTGTGTCTGCCACATGGGCTAAGACAGAAAAAGTAAGGGAGAGCCAAGATCCAAATGAAGTATATCTAGCTAAGAATTCCAAACTTGGTGAAATGGGTTCAAACCAACTAAGGTCAGGGTTAAAAAGGCTGGGAGTGAATTGTAGAGCTCAGGAGTGACCAGGGCTTTAGGTTTAACACCAGCTGGAATGTAAGACCTTCTTTAATGGGTAAGAGAAGCCACAGCTCATTCTGGCTGAAAGGGCCAGGGGTGTGACGTACAATAAAAAATACACAAAACATTCCATAGGTGTCTCTGTTTTAACTACAGACATGACTTCACTTGGGGAAACACACGGTGTTCGTTCTAAGTTCTGCTGCCTAACAGGAGAAGCCAAATGGCACAGACGCCACTGTTGCCAACACATGAATGAAGTCAAGCGTGTGGTGGTTAAGGAGGCGAGCTCTGGAATGAAGCAATCGGTCCAAGCCCAGAACTACCACTTCAAGTTCTATGACCTTGAGAAAGTTATTTGTCCTCACAGCTTTATTATATGTGAAGTATGGATAAAAAATCACACCCACCAGGTAGGGTCGTTGTTCGGGTTAAAGCCGTGTTGCGCAAAGTGGGAGTCTTGGACCGGCAGCAGTTACCACCACCACCTTGTTACAAATGCAGGCTCTTGAGCCCTATCTCAGACCAGTGGGATCAGAATCTACATTTTCCCAAGACCCCCAGGTGATTTTTTGTGCATATTAACGGTTCAAAAGCACTGGGACACTGATATCATGTACATCAAACACAATACAGTATCTGGTCTATAGTAACAACACAAAAAATATTACTTGTTATTGTTTTGGTTGGAGCATTGTCTTGTGTACCAAAGGGTTGCGGGTTTGATCTCTGGTCAGGGCATATACCTAGGACACAGGCTCAATCCCTGGTCTAAGCATGTACAGGAGGTAACAAATTGATGTTTTCCACATCAGTGTTTCCCTCTCTCTCCCTCTCTCTCTCCCCCGCCCCATCCCTCTCCCTCTAAAACCAATAAAAACGTATCCTCAGATGAGGATATAAAAAAAGAAGAAAAAGAAGAAGAACCTGAGATTTCTAATTGCTAAAATGGGGATCATAACAATATCCAACTGCCTGAGGCCCAGATCATCGCTGAAAGTCCTCTCCAACTGCAGGAGAGCCCTATGATTCGACCATAATCATAAAGTAGTGGTTAATACTTCACCGGCATGTACTAGGTCTCGCGTGCTCATCGCAGTGCTTTATGTGTTTCCACTTGTTTACTCGCCCAACAAGGCTGTGAGATAGGTACTATTTTTAGTGCCTATTTTACAGATGAATAAACTGAAACATGCAGAGAGTAAATAACTTGCTCAGTAAAGTCAGGATTTGAACTTCAGTCTGAGGTGAAAATTCACACTCTTAACCTTGTCACTATTCTACCCCTCTAGCCAGGCCCTCGAAGAGAGAGTTAAATGGAACTAAACTAATTCCAACACCATCGGTGTGGTCATTGGTGGCATTTGACTTACCATGGCTACCGCAGGCAACATCTGGGCTGTGGGTTCTCAAACTGGCTGCACATTAGAGTATTTTTTTAAAGAGTGGAGATTTTTAATAAAATACAGACGTCTTATGTCTCATCTTCAGAGATTCCATTTCAGTAGTTTAGAAGTGGAGCTCAAGCTTGTTACTGTTTTTTTAAGCTGTTAGAGATGAATCTGATGCAGAGTCAAGATCAAGAATGTATAGAAATAGTGGCTAACAAGCCACCACTCCTGTGTTCAGTATATGGTAAGTCCAACTTCTCTTTTTTTTTCCCAGAAAGTTCTTTATGCTTCCATTTATGTCCTCTCAAACTTAAGGATCTTCTCCTTTAATTAACCCATCAACCCTTCATGGCAAGAAGTGAAAAAAACCAATTCACATCCAGAGTCGTATTTCGAAGTAAAGACACCCTCGAAGAGGGCCCAGGCCCGCCTCTGCTGGAACAGGAAAGTGTGGGGAGGGGCATGGTGAGCAGGGCTGAGCTCCTCTCCCACCTCTTCACTCAATGCTGATGGGAACCGGCACACATTCAGATGTCCCTTGCTGCAAGAAACCAGAGGTTCTTGAGTCACAAAGTCGGAGCGTCATTCAGCCCTCGCAAGGCAGCTGTCTCACACCTTAAAAGCCCTGAGAGCGCCATCAGAGCCCTGAACACTGTCACTGCTGGCAGCCTGCTCCCCGTTTTTCCGCCTAAGTGCTTCCTCCTCCGCATCACAGCGCCAGCCACCAGAGCTCTAAGGAGGACCAGCACGGCCATGATGCCCTCGGTGGGGATGGCGGCCTGAGGAGACGGTTCCCCTCTCAGAGCCAGGGGCTTGGGCTGGGCCTGGGGCTGCACATGGCACGTGTATCTCTGCTTCTGTCCTGAAGGCACCACCACGGCTGCCCACTTCTGGAAGGTCCCGTCCCCTGAAGGCCTGGTCTCCACAAGCTCCTCGTCCTGGGTCTCGTCCTCCCCGTCATGCTGCCAGGTTAGGGTGATCTCCGTAGGGTGGAAGCCCAGGGCCCAGGACCTCAAGGTGACCTCATGGTCAGAGATGGGGCTGTGGGTCATATGTGTCTTTGGAGGGTCTGCACGTTGCACTGTCTCCCTCCCTTTTCCCAGGTATCTGCGGAGCCACTCCACGCACAGGTCCTCCTGGTAGTCCCTGTAGCGCTCCCCTGCCCTCCCCCACCACCCGCCTCCCACTTGTGCGCATGATTTGAGCCACGGGTCGTCCCGGTCCAGGAACGCAGGTCCTCATTCAGGGCAAAGTCTAAGCTCAACTTCTTTACAAAGTCATTGGTAGGCATAAGGATGGAAGGGAGAAAGAGGAAGGGAGAGATACTGGTTGGTTGGTTGGTTGTGGAGGGATAAGCAATCCTCCCTACCTCCAGCAACACACACCCTCGTGTCTAAGTGAGGGCCTCGCATGCACTGTAGACTGGAAGCGTGCAAGTACATCTGAGCCAGTGTAGCTTAGGGGTTGTTTAATGGCATCGAGTAGGAAATATCTTGGTGCACTTAATGGAGGACTTTATTTCACCTGACCTCCATGAGGGAGACACTCTTTCAGCTAAAAGCAGGTGAACCGAACTCCCCATACCACTCAAGACAACAACGAGAGAACTGCACAGCAACTGGAAAAGAGAAGGTTGACGCGGGACAGTGCTCAGGTGAGAAGAAGAGAATGGAGGCACTGGCACCCAGTACCTGCTCCCAGGTACACAAGTAGAGTAGAACACAGAGGCAGATTAAGGTCGGTTGAGGCCCTGGGCGCAGAAGAAAATATTGGGCCCCTTAAAAAAAAAGAGAGAGAGAGACAGGGAAAATAAAAATAAATGTTAATCATATTTTTAAATAAATAAAAAATATTATGTACTATTAATGTTTTATTTCCAATAAAATTTGAATATAATATATGTATTGCACATATGAAACCAAACTTGGTGTCATTAGAAAAAAGTGTAAAGTTGGGGTTTTGCAGGGCCCTTCGGAAGTTGGGGCCCAGGGCACGCACCTGGTGCACCTGCCATTAAATCCGCCTCTGCTAGGACATTAGTATTTTCTAGAGCATTTCACACTCAAACCTGCAGAAACAATTGATGAACCTTAGACTTGAAGCAAACTTTAGGACCTGAGAACAGTCTGAAAATAGCAACACAGGCCCATCGCAGCCTGGAGAGCCCAGGACATTGAAGAGCATGGACGGTTGTCAAAGAAAAGAGGAGCCCAGGAAAACAGACATTCGACAGCAAATATCCCCTGAGCCACCCATACAGAGGACAGAGAGCTGGAAAATGAGCTCAGATTCCACTTTATGATAGCTTATAGTTCGTTGTCTATATAAATGCTGAGGTTGACCATTAGTTTTAATTCCAGGGTTTGGTTTCGATTATTCGCCAAAATTATTTTATCATCTTTATAAAGCCCTCAGTTAAAAAGGCTCTCAAATTATATCATGCAAGTATATAATAATAGCAGACCCCAGCTGAATATTATGTTAGGGTTCTGACACCCAGCTTGAGTAAACAGAAACGCCTACGAAACGCTGCCTCAAGCTTGATTTTGCTCTCAGTGTGACACATCCCACAGCCATCCCTCAGTGGAAAGATAACAGGTTACCAAGCAATGGGGAAAAAAATCACTCTTTCTATGAATGGGGTGTTTTGAATTGAAAAAAGCATAAGATACTAGACTACAAAATACATAGTAAGGATCCCAGATTTGATGGAGTAAAATCAATAGCTGAAATTGAGAAAGGATTTAGATGAAAAAACAAATGTAGTTGTTTATAAATACAGCCTTAATTAACATTTACCCTTAAATAAAACATTACAAATTTTACTTTCAGTGTTACTTAACATTCCAGAATTCTTCAGGGATGTAGTGACTACAGGGGACTAACCACAGCAGTGAATAATTCATGTGGAATATAGAGCCATCGATAAATAATTCATGTGGAATATAGAGCCATCGATAAAAAGAGAAGCGCAGTTGATTGGTTTTTTCCCCAAGAAATTGTTAACGTTACATTACATCTGATCGAACTAGAGCTTGAACGTTATTGTTGCCATTATTGCCTTTCCTTTCCAAGTGCCATATCTTGTTCTCTCTTGAGCTGATATATTCTGATTACTTTTGCTTACTTTGGAGATTTGCTTTTTCTAGTGAAAAAAGTGTTTGACTGGGGCCTCTCATATTCTAATTACTCCAGTTATAACTACTTGCTATCAACTTTAAATAATCTCCCTTATCTTATTGGAATGCACTTGTTCATTTCCAACCTATACCTTCCACTTAATACATGGAACAGTTCCCTAGTGCCCTTGCTCCCTAACTACAAAGGACAAATGCGTCTTTCATTACTCACAGCCATAGCTACAGCCTTATCTCTTCCAAGGAATCAGGGCAGTTGACACAACGTCTGTGCGAATATGATGATGGCAGAATCAAGTGTGACTGAAGGACTCCGTGGGTCCAATTCACCTTGGATTAAGCCAGGGAACTGATTTCCAGGACCTTGCAAACAGCTGTGATGGAGCAAACAGGCAATTTAATGAGAGTCACAGATGCAGAGCCTACTTTGGATGATATGCCTCTTTTCATTTGCAGAAAACCTTTAGTGGCTGATACTGCTTCATGTTTCCTATCAGGCTTATCATTGTTTGTTGAAAATGTGTTATTTACCCTGGTGTATGAATGTAATGATGTACCAAGTGTCTCTGTTTGTTCGGGGCTTTGGTTTTATAATTTGGGGTTTGTTTTTTTTTTTTTTGAGCGTTTTTGTTTTTGACTATTGTTCAGAGAAACTAAGGTCAGCCCTCCTTACGTTCAGCTTTAAGCTGTTAGGCTTTTCTTTTCTACCTTTGATAAAAGGTCTAATTCTGCACAGAAGAAATACACAAATTGGATACAAACTGATCTTTGTGAGTTGTAGAAACTGCCTTGGTTTGATAGGGGCAACTTGAGGTGAAGCTTTGGATACAGAAAATCATGTTAGATCTAGTCCCTCCCAGTTTGCACTTCTCTTTGACCAACCTGTCATTCTCAACTGCTTTTTAAAAAAAGAAAAAAAAGAAAAAAAAACACTAAAACTAAATCACAAGCATCTTACAGTGGGAAGCTTAAACAACAAACATTTACTTCTCATAGTTCTGGAGGCTGGAAAGTCCAAGGCCAAGGTGCCAACAGACTCAGTATCTGGTAAGGGCCAGAAAGTCATCTTCCCACTGTGTCCTCATGTGCTGGAACAGTCAAAATATCTCTGAGGTCTCTTTCACAAGGGCATTAATCTCATTATGGGGGTTCTAACCTCATGACCTAATGACCTCCAAAAGACCCCACCTCCTAATACAACCACTTTGAGGTTAGGATTTCAACATATGGGGATACACAGCCTGGCCTACCTAATGTCCCTCTGAGGAAGGGATGATCTTTAATTTTGTCACCAGGCATGTTTCTCTGAAGCATCACTACCCTGAAGTCCAGTCTGACACCCTATCTTCTGGATATCTCTGTTTAGACCCCGACATGGACTTCACCCTTCACCCAGCTGCACAGAGTCCAGTGACAGGTCATTGCGAGGGGCAGTAACTTAAACCAGCTGCTTGCAGAAGCTGATAAAGAGCTGTGCTTGATGCCGATGTCCCAAGGTTCAGGGAGATACAATTTGAAACCTGTCAAGGAATCAGTGCTGTTTCTGAACATCAGCTCTTTTCACAGCAGGACTCTGGATGAGGCCCCTTAAGCAAGACAACGTTTATGGCCAGGAAGGACCTTGGTAAAGGAAGGGAATTGGGCAGGTTATTATGACATCCTGGGCACTACTTTGGAGCACTTGGCTGCCGTGGTCTCTCCCCACAGTCCCAGGAGACTACAGAGCCTTGCAGGGTGTTGTTTGGAGCCCAGAGAAGACCCTCTCCCCCAGGCTCACCCAAGGAACTGCGGGGTGTCACGTGCAAGTATTTACACCAGGGAAATCTGTTATGCTACAAATCAGACTTTGTCGCTCCCCCACCCTCGATAAGCTGGTTGTCAACACACTACTGAAGAAGCTCTACCTTGGAGACAAGCTATGTATTCCAGAGCTTTGCAAAGAAGCTTCCATTGGTGTCCCCATGCAGAGTGCCTGTGCCCGGCATTCATTCCATGACTCCTTCCAGGACTCAGCGTAGGCAGCTCTGACACCTTCTGGGCCTAGAACAGAGAGGATGTCCCTCTCTCTCGCACTTCATCTTTTCTGAGGGGCCTCCATCCCAGCCCTGCTGGCTACAGAGGGTCGGTGGGGTCCTTCAGGACCCAGGGGGACTCAGATAGGGCTGATCTGCCCGGTATACAGAGGGGGCACCATCAGGGAGGGGCCGCCTCACAACACCAGGCCTGGCAGGAGCCCACGGTCATGGCTGCTGAAATAGCAGCTGCGCCGCTGGCCTCACTGGGCGCCGGTTGCCCTGGCTGCCCGCTGACACCGGACGTAGCAGCCGCAGCTGAAGCCACAGGACACATTGTCCGTTCTCTCATCATCCTTGTGCCAAGAGATCTAAAGTCAAGGTGGGCAGAGCAAACAGAAGACATACAAAAAAAATTACAGAACGTGCTGCAGGCATGCCTGTGTCGCAGTCGGTGGAGATTACTTTTAAAGTTTTCAACACCAGGTAACAAGTTCGAGAAGAAAATGAACAACGGAAAATTCTCTTGACAGAAAATTTACAGACTCTACTATTCGCTATAAAGATATGTAGTTGCTAATTAACTTAAAATGTGTCCATGCTGTCGCAAAAGGCAAGGTTTCATTCTTTTTTATGGCCAAGTACATTTAGTCCATAAAAACAGGTAACCAGAGTTGCTAGTGTCAAGAGAAATAGATGATATCAGTAAAATATAATATGTGTTACCGGTATGTCTTATTTCATAGATTGTTTCTTGAATAAAAGTTGGCTTCTCCCCTGGAGGGTCCCTGGTACCACGCTCAAGCCCTAGTATCCATATAAGCATGAAATCTGTTTATCTCTTGGATTCCCTTGCCCCTCCCATACATGTATAAATTAAGGATGCTAAATAACCTCAGGGGGGAATTCTGCTAGTACCTCTCTCACTGCTTTGATACTTTGGAGTCAAATGTGCTCCCTTAGAGCTGGAAAAATTAATAGCAAGTGCTGGAGCTGGTGGGCTTAGCATGAGGCGGGCACACCAAAGGCGGATGAAGCAGTAGTAGCTGAAGCCTGGACAACTTGGAGTGGCTTCCTCTGCCCGGTGCTGCTGTTTCTGCTGGTGTTTACATAGCGTCTGAGGTGATTCGCTGAGGCTGGTCTCTGCCAGTACACTCCCTGCCCAGGCTACAGGGGGTCTTCGGGTTCTGTGCAGGGGGTTCCAATTCCTTAGCTGCCTACTGCAGCTCTTTCGATTCTTCCTGGCCTCTTCCCCATGTCAGGTGCCCCATCCTGGATGCTGGTACTAGGGATGTCATGGCCCCAAAACCACCTGACCTCCTGCTTGTCACCCCTTAGAAGTAGAGGCCCCTTCTATTTTCAGACCCCAGGCCAGGCTCAGATTCTATCACTGAATGAGTGAAAGGGGAGGAAAAAGTCATCAACAGTTACTCTTACAGGATCCCGAACCCCTACACCCTAAAGTCTTTTAGGTACAAGGCAGTCTTCTACCTCTATGCATAATGCTTTCTTGGAAAGATGAATAACTGCTAAATGTGAGAATTTTGAGAGACTTCATGGGATCCATTTCATGTGGTCTGAAAAAATGTATTTAATTATATATTCATATATACTAATGGTGAAAGTGGTTGCTTCTCATGATAAGGAAATGGGGGGACAAAGTCAGAAAACAGTAATTTTTCATAAGACAACAGATGGAACTCTTTGACTCTTTAAAATATAACCATTTGTAGATTTTTATAATATAAAATACAAGAGATTTCAGAATAAATGCTACTTTGTAATTTTAAGTGAAGATTTCAATGGCGTATTTCACAGAACTAGAATAAATATTTCAAAAATTTATATGGAACTATGAAAGGCCCCACATAGCAACAGAAATCCTGAAAAATAAGAACAAAGTTGGAGGAGTCATACTACCTAATATCAAACTATACTACATGGCCATAGTAATCAAAAAGGCATGGTACTGGCATAAAAACAGACAGATACATCAATGGAACAGAATAGAGACCCCAGAAATAAAACCATGACTTTATAGACAATTTAATATTTCACAGAGGAAGCAAGCACAAACAATGGGCTTAAGATAGTTTATTCAATAAATGATGTTGGAAAAACTGGACAGATACATGCAGAAAAATGAAACTAGGCCACCTTCTTACTCCACACACAAGAATAAATTCAAAAGGGATTCAGACTTAAATGTTAGACCAAAACCATAAAAATCTTAGAAAAAACATAGGAAGCAAAGTCTCTGACATTGCTCATAGCAATATTTTATCATATAGATCTCCCCAGGCAAGGGAAGCAAATGAAAAAATTAACAAATGGGACTAAATCAAACTAAAGAGTTTTTGCACAGCAAAGGAAAACATCAGCAAAATTAAAGACAACCCGCAGAATGGGAGAGGATATTTGCTGATACAGCTGATGGGGGTTAATATCCAAAATTTATAAAGAACTTATAAAACTCAACACCAAAAAAACAAACAACCCAATTTAAAAATGGGCAGAGGACCTGAATACACACTTCTCCAAAGAGGACATACAGATGGCTAATAGACATATGAAAAGATGCTCAATGTCACTAAGCATCAGAGAAACGCTTATCAAAATCACAATGAGATACCCTCTCACACCTGTCAGAATGGTTATCATCAATAAATCAACAAACAAGTGCTGGCAAGGATATGGAGAAAGGGGAATCCTTCTGCACTGTTGGTGGGTATTCAGATTGGTGCACCCACTGTGGAAAGCAGAATGGAGATACCTCAAAAAATTAAAAATGAATCTGCCTTTTGACCCAGAGGTCCCACTTCTGGGAATATATACAAAGGAACCCAAAAGACTAATTTGGAAGAACACAAACACCCCTGTATTCATTGTAGCATTATTTTCAATCACCAAGATATGGAAGCAGCCCAAGTGTCCATCAGTAGATGAGTGGATAAAACAACTATGAAACATTTACACGATGGACTGCTAAAAAGGAAGAAAATTTACCCTTTGCAGCAGCATGGTTGGACCTGGAGAACATTATGCTAAGTGAAATAAGCCAGTCAGAGAAAGACAAATACCATATGATTTCACTCATATGTAGAATCTAATGAGCAAAATGAACTAACAAGCAAAACAGAGACAGACTCATAGATAGAGAGCAGGATGACAACTAAGGGGGGAGAGGTTAGAGGGTGGAGGGATTGAACAAAAAGGAAAACAGACTCATGGGCATGGACAAGAGCGAAGTGATTGTGGTGGGGGAGGTGGGTATAAGAGGACTAAATGGTAGTGGAAAAAATACAATACAAAATTAAGTAAAAATAAATAAATAAATAACTATGCTTTGAAGAGAAGTCAGTCACATATAGACTCAGGAAAAATAATGGCTCCAGAACTCTCAGCAACAACAGGAGAAGCCAAAAGCAATGGAGAAATGTTAATTTTTGAGGAAAATAGTTTCCAAATTAAAATTCTATTCTCAAACTCTTATGTCTTACAGTAGAATCAAGACACCTTTAGACATCTGAGGCACATTGACCATGTAAGTTTCAGAAGTGACTTCTGGCCAAGATGGAAGTGTAGGTAGATAACACTTTGTCTCCTCCCTCAACGAAAAGAAGGACAGCAACAAATATAAAAACAAAAAATAAGCAGAACTGCCAGGAAATCAAACTGAATGGAAGTCTGACAGCCAAGGGGTTAAAGAAGAAACATTCATCCAGACTGGTAGGATGGGTGGAGATAGGCAGCCGGGGTGGAGAGGATGCGTGGTAAGGCAGCGGCTGGAGGACTAGATGGGCAAGATGGCGACCAGCTGTCCCACGTTTGCGTGCAGATAAACTGGGAGGAACAAAGGGGGAGCAAGACAGACCGTGCAACCCAGGGTTCCAGTAGCAGAAAAGAAAGCCTCAAAACCCTCTGGGGGTTGCGGCAGCAGGAGAAACTCCCAGCCTCACAGGAGTATTTGTTGGAGAGGCCCACAGGGTCCTAGAATGTACACAAACCCACCCACCTGGGAATCAGCACCAAAAGGGTCCAATTTGATTGTGGGTAGTGGAGGAAGTGACTGAAAACCGGCCGAGAGCCAAGCAAGCGGCATTGTGCCCACTCTAACCCCCCCACACACACACACACAACACCACAACACAGCAACATGAGTTATCCTGCCCTGGCAAATGCCTAAGACTATGCCCATTACAACATAGGTGCACTGAGACAAAGAAATATGGCCCAAATGAAAGAACAGATCAAAACCCCCCCCAAAAAGAAATAAGCGGCAAGGAGATAGCCAACCTAACAGATGCAGAGTTCAAACACTGGTAATTTGGATGGTCACAGAAATGGTTGAGTATGGTTGCAAAACAGAGGAAGAAGTGAAGGCTATGCAGTGTGAAATAAAGAAAAATATACAGGGAACCAACAGTGAAGGGAAGGAAACAGGGACTCAAATCAATGATCTGGAGCCGAAGGAAGAAATAAACATTCAACCAGAACAGAATGAAGAAACAAGAATTCAAAAAAATGAGGAGAGGCTTAGGAGCCTCTGGGACAACTTTAAATGTTCCAACACCTGAATCATAGGGGTGCCAGAAGGAGAAGAGGAAGAGCAAGAAATTGAAAACTTATTTGAAAAAATAATGAAGGAGAACTTCCCCAATCTGGCGAAGGAGATAGACTTCCAGGAAGTCCAGAAAGCTCAGAGAGTCCCAAAGAAGTTGGACCCAAGGAAGCATACATCATCATTACATTATCCAAGATTAAAGATAAGGCGAGAATCTTCAAAGCAGCAAGAGAAAAGGAGAGAGTGACCTACAAAGGAGTTCCCATAAGACTATCAGCTGATTTTTCAAAAGAAACCTTACAGGCAAGGGGCTAGAAAGAAGTATTCAAAGTCATGAAAGCCAAGGACCTACATCCAAGATTACTCTCTCCAGAAAAGCTATCATTTAGAATGGAACGGCAGATAAAGTGCTTCCCAGATAAGGTCAAGTTAAAGGAGTTCATCATCACCAAGCCCTTATTATATGAAATGTTAAAGGGACTTATCTAAGAAAAAGAAGAAGATCAAAACTATTAACAGTAAAATGAGAACAAACTATCAACAACTGAACCTAAAAAAAACAAAAACAAAAACTAAGCAAACAACTAGAACAGCAACAGAATAACAGAAATGGAGATTACATTGGAGGGTCATCAGTGGGGAGGGCGAGGGTGAGGGTCGAGGATGGGGGCAAAGGTACAGGGAATAAGAAGCATAATTGGTAGGTACAAAATAGACAGGGGGAGGTTAACAATAGTATAGGAAACAGAGAAGCCAAAGAACTTATGTGTATAACCAATGGACATGAACTAAGGAGTAGGGGAATGATGGTGGGAGGTGAGGTACAGGGCGGAGGGTAATAAGGAGCAGAAAAAACTGGGACAATTGTAAAACATAATCAATAAAATATGTTTTTAAAAAGTTACTCTAGCCAGTTACTATAGTTTGAATGTTTGGGTTCCCCCTACAAAAAAAAAAAAGAAAATTCATATGTTGAAATCCTAACATCAAATGTGATGATATTGGGGGCGGGAGTGCTTTGCAAGGTAATTAGGTCATGAGGGTAGAGCCCTCATGAATGAGAGTAATGCCCTTATTTAAAAAAAAAAAAAATTCAAGAAAGCTCCTTTGTCCTTTCCAACATGTGAGGGCACCCCGAGAAGTTGGCAGTCTGAAATCTGGAAGAGGCACCCCCCCCCACCAGAAACCGAGCATGATGGCAACCTGTTCTTGAATTTCCAGTCTCCAGAATGGTGAGAAATAAAATTTTGTTGGTTTTATGCCACCCAGTCTGTGGTATTCTTTACAGTAGCCTAAATAGACTGAGACACACACCAGTTTAAGCCAAAAGGACTGGTTAAAACATAGAGGGAACTTACAGACTGAGGAGGAGAAAATAGCCCATGCACCCAGGGATGACACCCCAGCACCCCGCCCATAACTGCCCACATAAGTTGAGAGGCACCAGCTCCAGCCTCTGCCTCTGCCAGGTCGGGAGACAGCTAAATCAGGTACTTCAGTCACACTGTGGACTCCAGACCCCCGCTGTGCTCCCTTACCCAGCGCCACCTGCAGAGGAGGCCTCAGGCCCTGCCCCTGTCCCAAGTAATCAGTTCTGGACCCAGATTCTGGCTCTGCTGCACATGCAGCTGATTGGTGGAATCAAAAATCACACGTCTGCAATGTAGCAACTGGAAAATAGTCTTTCTTAAAAATATAGAACTCATGGGCCCTAGCAGGTTGGCTCAGTTGGTTAGAGCATCCTCCCAATATGTCAAGGTTGTGGGTTTGATTCCTGGTCAGGGCACATACAAGAATCAACTAATGATTGCATAAATAAGTGGAGCAACAAACTGATGGGTCTCTCTCTCCCTCCCTCCCAAGTCAGTTTTTTCATGTAGAATCTATAACGTAAAAAACTGCTTAAATGAAGGGAAGGGGTGTTCAAAATTTTGAGGCTGCCTGAATGACAAATGACCACTACATGCAAACGTGAACTTTCATCTCTTATGAACTCTTAGAAAAAACAGCCAAAACATAGTAGTTTCTTCATGAAACAAGGGAAAGAATCAAGAAACAGAGACACAAAATTAGATAATAGGAGATCAAACACCGGGAGGCAGCAAAGGAAGTTGCCAAGATGATGATGAAGGGAAGATGGAAGCAGCGAGGGTGTGGGCTTGCACAGAGGGGTGGGGAGGGGGAGGGGAAGAATCAGATGGATTACCTGATGCTTTCACCTCTAGTGAAAGTATCCAGATGCCCAAGATGCTGGAGATGTTTTCCTAGTGCTGGGGGCCTCACAGCGGGAGGCAGGGGCAGTGCTCACATCAAAGAATGGAGGAGGAGGAGCTTGCAGGGTTAAGGGGCACAGAGACCTACCGAGCAAGCAGGGGGACCAGCATGTGCCCAGGCAGAGATGGGGAGGGGAGGAGGAATGCAGGGCAGGAGGCAGGGCAGGGGGTTGCGGGTGGTGTCAGTTGAGGCTATGAGGTTGATTTGCTGGGTCTCAGGGCCTAGTGATGACCTGCAAATGAGGCGACCCCTTATGAAGCCCTAGCATAGCTCTCTGCAGTCTGTCAGCCTGGAAGTCACAAAGTTCTGGAGTCCTGCCAGGAGCACAGAGGACCTCACCGTGCTCCCTAAGTCCATTCTGGCCCCCAAGCTTCACCATGAGTCTGCCGGGGAAATGCGAAGGCTCTCCAAGCGGCACTCTGACCCAGGTCTGGCTCAGGCTGATGGGGACAAGGTAGCTCAAGTAGTGGTCACCATTTCCCCCCTTCCCTTGGGTTGAGCCCAGGAGCCTTGTGCCTTGGGGACTTCCCCTGGAATTCTACTCCACACTGAGGCACCACCCCCAGGGCTGAGGCTAATAATAGTGCAAGTGTGGCCATCTTTTCAAAAAGCATCTTTTCCCAGCACTAGCTCCTGGCGTTCGTTCCTGAAGGGGGAGGCAGTAAC
>PVJD01001519.1:67994-261593 GCA_004026545.1 Mormoops blainvillei
ACAATTATTAACTCTGAGAAAATAAAAAGGTATATGAGGAAGGAAATATAATCTTGGCACACTCCACGTCTCAGGTGTGAATAGCATTTGCATGGGTATGATAGCGTAAACACTCAATATTGATAGTGGCAGCAGTCATGTAACTATATTGGCAGGTTGGAGCTGGAAAGGAAAATACAGCAGTTACAAGCAGTAAGTCCTCATCTTCTACTTTAAGAAGCCAAAAATAACATCTAACATGAAAAAATCAAGAAACAGAAATATAAACATGTTAGAATGTGGAAGTAAACACCAGAAGAAAGTTTTTTTGTTTGTTTGTTTTTTTTTTTTGCTCCCCTTACTAGTGTCAAAAATTATTGCCTTGAGAGAGCAGAATTTTGGAGTAAGAAAGGGTGAAGACTGCTGTTTTTATTATAAGCCTGATATATATATAACAAAAAAATTTAATTCAGAAAAAAAGTGTCATTTGTAGCCTCTCTCTCCTTGAGACGCATACATTTGTCTCAGATTCTCCCCTTTCTATGGTACACCTGCTCATTCTGTAAACCATTCTGTCATTCTGTCAGGATGACAAACTACATTGGCCACTGATTCCTTTCTGAAAATCAACCCTAGAGAAATGATAGAAGCCAGAGGGAAACTTAGACTTGAGGAATTAATAACAAAAAGTAAAATAAAATAAAACACTATGCGAAGTCCCTGGGGAGTCTGAAGACTCAGGATTATTATATGAAGGGTAAATTGGGGGTGGGGCAGCAGGAGAGAAAGGAGAGGAGTTTTCAGCCTGGGTAGAAGGGGGCAGTGAGAAGAGATGTGAAAGAACAACTTTCTGTTCTGTTCCCACTTCTCTCCCACAATCACAGCCTGCCAATCACTGTGGAAACTGGCAGGGGCAGGACAGTACAGCAAGGGCAGTGCGAAAGCCCTGCTGGAGGAAAGGGGTGAAAAGGGTGGGTGTATACCAACCAGCTCCCCTTGGACATTCACCACTTTACCCTTCCCACTCCAAAGCCCCAGAGTAAGGGGAGCAAATCCATAAAGAGAGACTGTTTCTGGAAAGTTTTAAATGATAAACACAGTCATAGGCCTGCTTACCGATGGGGATGCCTTCTAAGAATTGCATTGTTAGGTGATCTGTCGTGGTGTGAACATCACCAAGTGCACTTACAGAAACCTAAGTGTATAGCCTACTGTGCACCTAGGTTGTACAATGTACAGCCTATTGCTCCCAGGCCACAAGCCTGTACAGCACGTTACTGTACAAAACAACGCAAGATTAAATCAAGCACAAGAGAAAATGATGCAATCGAGAGCTGCACTAAACAAGAGATATATGAGGCTTCTGCCAACATAACATGGCATATCGTTTTATAGCAAACTTTTTTATAAGTAGAAGGAGTACACTCTAAAATACTAAGTGTCATAAATACATAAACCAGTAATGCAGACATTTATTATCGTGTTATATACTGTACATAATTGCATGTACCATACTTTTATATGACTGGCAGTGCAATAGGTTTGCTTACTCTAACACAACCACAGACACGTGAGAGATGTGTTGCATGTGACATCACTTGGTGATAAGGACCTTTAGCTCCATCATTATGTTCTGGCATCACCGCTGTACACATGGTTCTTTGGTGACCGCAACACTGTTATGCTGTGCACACTAGAAAAGTTACTTGTGGAAGGTGGGCAAACTGGAATAATCGCCATCAGCTCTGTGGCCCTTGAAACTCTTTCCTGGATTTAGTTCACCTACATCAAGCTGGAGGCAGGGCTCTCACCATTTTCCAACACATAGTCATGTGTAGTGACTGATACTCCAAGGGGAAGAGGAGTTTGGGGGACAAAATAACCAGAAATCCATCTAAGAAGCACAACTACTATATAAGAAAACAACAAACTCAACAATGTAAACCCCCTAAATTAGAATTAGGAGAGGAGATGGAGCAAGAAATTAAAATAATGAAGATGAATATATTAAGAGGTTAAGGCTGATATCAGCAATATGAAGCAAGAACAAGAAAACATTATAAAAAAGGACCCAATTGCATACTAGATATGAAATATGTAAGAGCTGAAATGAATAAAACAACAGATAAGACATATAGCAAGACGGATAAAGGTGATGCATCAGTCAGTGAGTCTGAAGATGAGACAGATGAGAAACTCCCCTAGAAGTCAGCAAGAAAGGGGCAAGAGAGAGAAGAGAGTTGAGAGTTATGGTGGCTAGAGGGAGAAGTGCTGACACCTGAGCAGTGACTTCGTGCTGGTGTCAATTTGGCTGAACTATGGCCCCTCGGACTCCTTTTCCTACACAATTTCAGTCATGATGGGCCATACATGAGATCCCTGGGATCTTGTTCTATCTGATGATTTCTTCATTATCTCTGGAAAATTTTTAAATTATTTCCATGTCTTTGATGTTTTTAAATTTTACTCTGATGTTTCCAGGTTTGGAATTTTTCTAATATCTTTTAATTTTTTCTCTCTTTCTGGATCTGGATGTAATAGTGTTCAATCAGAGAAGCAAAGCCATTAGGAGATGTGTGTATGTGCACAAGACACCATATAAATATACACACACATATATGAATTTATTACATTATTTGTCTAGTTAGGAGGAATATCAGATATTGGTACATTTAAGAATTATTAGGAATAAGTAAACATGAGTAAGGGTCTTACAGGCAACCACATTTGAACAAAAATAGAATAACTTTTGAGCTAGCAGAAAACAAAAAGAAATTATAGTAAATTGAAAATATGAGATGTGGTAAGAGAAATAATTTCTAATATAATAGTAATTACAATCAATGTAAATGAAGTTAACTCACAAATAAAAAACAAATACTCTCTGATGGTATTAAGAAATAAAACTAAAATCCAAAAATATGTTGTCTTTGAGAAACATTCTTAAAACTAAAAGACTCAAAGAGGTTGAAAATAAGACTAAAAAAAAAAACCTCAAGAAAGAAATTTGGAGTAGCAATTATAATAGCTGACAAAAAAGAATTTAAGGGAAAAGGTAAACAAAACAAAGTGAAAAGATATAACCATCACAAACATATGCATGCAAATTAATAATAGGTTACAATAACTGACAGCATACAGAAAGATATAAATACTTGCAGTTTTAACACGCAGTTATCAGAAATATGTTACTCAAAAAAATGATATCAAATGCCAGGTATAATGCACACCTTTTTTGCCCAAATTTTTGAGGGAAAAATAAGGATGTGCATTATACAGGGGTGTAATGATTACATACCATAGGTATAATAACAGGTATAAAAATCCCGTGTAAAATGTGCACGAAAACGTAGGTGAGCATTATATACAGTAAGATACAGGAAGTAGATTTTTATCTAAAAACAGTACTGGTGGGCTTATATTATTACTAATATTATTTAGATCTTTTGATAGGTATGTTCTAATGGCATGCTGTGTACAAATAAAATCTTTTGATATGTATGCTATAAAAGTTCATGCAACAAATAGAAAACATACATTTTCAGGAGTATGTACACATGTATGGGAATTTATTAGGTGTACAGGAGATCTCAATAAAGTCTCAAGGAACAGTATCTTGTAGATTACATCTTCCAGAGATAATGAGATTATTAACATTAGAAATGAGGAACAGAAATGTTTTAATGTCCCATATTTTGAAAATACCATGTTATTAAGTAACTCGTAGGTCAAAAATGAAATTATAATCAAAATGAAGAAATATCTAGAATTAAATGAACATGAAAACGCAAAATGTATGGGACTTAGAGGGGCATTTATACCTTTAAATATGTTTATCAGGAAACGATAAAAGTTGAAATATGCTCAGCATCTAACTGAAAAAGTTATAAAACAGAAGGCAAGCCCAATGAAGAAAAAGGATATATTTTTTAAAAGAAACAATATAATATTTTTTTTAAGTAGAGGAGATTAATAAGACTAAAAGCTCTGTTTTTGAAAAGATTACCAAGATAAACCTGGTAAGTCTGATAAGAAAGAAAAGGAGACAACAAAACTAAATAAAACAAAAACCAAAAGAAAGGAAATAACTACAGGTTTAAAAAACAAACATAGATAAAATAGATAAATTCCTGGGAAACATATAAAAAGCCAAACTGGTAAAGAAGAAAAATGGAGTTTGAAATGTGAGGAGGTACCCAAAACAGCTGAAATTATCTTCTGAAGGGCAGGCCCCTTGTAGTACAGGCGTCCTCTGCTAGGTGAGTGGTCTAGGAACCCATCCGCATCACAGTGCTAGTGGGTGTTGTTGTGAGAGGCTGCATTTGGCTTCAGTAAATTTTTTTTTTGAAGACTTTTTTAACACATTTGCCTATTTCATGCTGGATGATTTATGAGCGCACCTGCCCAAACTGTGCTGAGTGTCCAATAGTTTTTGACCAAAAAAACGGCATTATCCCTGTGCCCCGCCCTCCCTATTCACCTGATCTTGCCCCAAGCAACGTTTTTTTTTGTTGTTTCCCAGGATGAAAAAAGTCCTCAAAAGGAAACATTTGTCGATGTGAAAGAGGTGAAACAAAAAAAAGGCAGAAGCACTAAAAGGTATCAAAATCAATGAGTTCAAAAATTATATTGAGCAGTGGAAAAAAATATTTTGATAGGTGTATTGGTCAAATGAAGAGTACTTTGAAGGCGAACGAAGTTTAAGCATTTAAGAATAAATACATAATTTTTAATAAACACATTCTAATTTGTTGGGTCTCCTCCTTGTAGACTCACAAGAAATTCAATTGGCAGTTAAAACCAGTCTCTTGTGGGAGCCATTAGGCTGAGGGGAGCATGGCCCTCGCCTGTCCACGCCATGGTAGGTACTTATCCACTGAGAGCAGTGCACTCCAAATAGGGAGAATCATCTGGAGAAAATGTCACTTTGCCTGCTGTGTTCAAGGCTCCCATTCGACCTTTTAGGTCACAGATATTGTGACCTTTTTTCACACAAACTTCTGCAAAAACAACAGACACACAGCTCTCAATGCTGTCAATGAATTAGCAGAGCTGTGGCTCAAATTCCCAGAGTTTTAGGTGGTGGGACTCATCGCTTTGGCCAGGGTGCTTTTGGGAATATGTGTCATGGGTGCCACACATTTACACCAACCAAAATCTGGTGCCGTTGGCACCGCAGAGTGAGCATAGCACAGAAGTGATATGCTCTCTGTTCTGTCCTTCCGTCCTGGTAGCCTCGACGTTACCAGCTCTGGTCATGTATAAAGGTCATAGTATTGCAAAGTTCCAGCATTTCCTCTGGTCATTGAAGATAAAGTTAAAGGCTACAAGAAAACCAAGGAGGCAGTTTTGCTTCTTAAGAAACTTAAGGCCTGGAATAATGTCAAAAAGGTGTGTGCCTCTCATCGAATGAGAGCTGGCAAGGGCAAAAGGAGAAACTGTCGTCATATCCAGTGCAGGAGACCTTGCATCATTTACAATGATGACAACAGTATCATCAAAACCTTTAGAAACATTCTTGGAATCACTCTGCTTAATATAAGCAAACTGAACTTCTCTCCTGGTGGGCACGTGGGCAATGTCTGCTTTTGGACTGAAAGTGCTTTCCACAAATTAGATGATCTGTAATACTGCCTCCCTCAAGAGTAACTATCAATACAACCTTCCCATGCACAAGACGCTCAATACAGACCTTAGCAGACTTTTGAAAAGCCCAGAGATCCAAAGAACCCTCCAGGCACCACAGAGAAGATTCATTGCAGAGTCCTGAAGAAGAATCCACTGAAAAACCTGAGAATCATATTGAAGTTAAACCCAGATGCAAAGACCATGCACTAGAACACCATTCTTCTCCAGGCCAAGAAGCACAGGCTCCAGCTGGATTAAGCAGGAGCAGTACTAGAAGCCAAATCAGATGAGAAGGGCGTTCCAGGCAAGAAGCCCATGGTAGGAAAAGAAGGAAAGAAGTCTGTTGGTGTTATCAAGCAGAAAAAGCCTTTGGTGGAAAAAAAGCCACAGCTACCAAGAACCCAGCAGTTGAGAAGAAACCCCCCACAGAAGAAAAGAAGCCTGAGGCACAAACTTAAATTTGTTTATTCCATAAAGATCAAATCACCTTGGACAGCAAATTCTGAATAAAAATCTAATCAAAGGCAGAAAGAAAATAATAATAACAGTGAACAAACTTTACCCCAAAGTTCTCTAGACCTGGGTGCTTTTAAAATGGATGCTATCCAGTTTTCAAAAACACGATTCCTATGTTATATATGTTGTTCCAGAAAATGCAAAAAGAAACAGTAGTCCTCAGTTCATTTTATGAAGCTAATGCAGTCTCATTTTCCTTCATGCTTCTGGATTTTAAGCCATGGTTCAGGAATTTGTCCCCACTCCCAGGTTATAGAGGAATTCATGCATGTCTTTCCTAGTACATGTATGGTTTCATTTTATTTTTCCGTTTATGTCTCTGATCCATTTGGAATTGATTCTGCCCTATACTATAAATAATGATCCAATTTTCTCTATTCCCACCCAGTTACACACAGTGCCGTGCCGGTGCTGGCTCATGCCTGCTCAGGGGAGCTGAATGTTCAATTTTCAGAAATCCTGTGAACTGTTTGCTAAACACAGCCATTATTACTAAATAGATTATATAAACTTACAATGAAATAAATCATGTTAAAAACAAACCTCATCACGTCCTAATTATTTTAATACGCTTTATTATCAAAAAGGTTCTTGAGGTTATTTACATCTACAGAGTCTATATGGTAGAAATACCACAGAATGGCATGCTGCTGCACATCTCTTCTAATTTGATAGTAAACATTATAGTAATAGCATGCAATTAGCTATGATGGAAGTATTTACACCACAGAAGTTGACAATGCTAAAATTAAGGCTTAATGCATTGTTTTGTTGTCTGCATTGAATGGCCAGTAGGTCAGATCCAGCCCATCACTTGTTTTTATAAATACAAATTTATTGGAACACAGCCACACCCATTCGTTTACTCATTGTCTATGGCTTCTTTTGTGATATAATGACAGAGTTAAATAGTTGTAACAGATACTACATAGCCCTACAACCCTAAAATATTTCTTATCTGGCCCTTACAGAAAGTCCTCCAACTCCTGGTCTGGACTTAAGAAAACGAAGGAGAAAATGTTAGCTTAAATTAATCTTAAAAGTGCATCATGAATAGCACAAAACTTTTGAGAAATAATCAATCTTCCAATATTTAAAACTATTATCTGATTCAGCAAAGAAGTTACATCATTGACAAAAAAATCACGATTGAATATTATGTCTTTCTCATTTTACTTCCATCTTATTCATTAATATAAATGTGAATATCTACTTACATGCATGTGAAAAGTACACTCATCAATTGTAACCAGAGGTTGGTTATGGATAAGAGCTTGGCAAAAAAAAAAAAAAAATCAAGGAGAGCATTCTTTAAGAATGAATTAGCTGTGTGGAGTTTACAACAGAGTGTTGTACATTGCTTGCTAAACATTCTTTATAGCAGTCAAATTTATAATACATGTATGTGTGCATTAAACATATTTATCAGCACAACGCTGGCTACACAGCATCTCGATTTTACTTATTAAAATTTATGCTCTGGTTTAAAGTTAATACAATGGAACCATTATCTATGACACCTATCCAACACTATAAAGCAAGGAACAATGTTTTAATAATTTGGTCAGCTCAATGCGATTGAGAAATATTATATTAAATTTTCCTAACTGTGCTAATATTTCTGTAAGTAACCACAGTCTTTCCTCTATTATTAAAAATACTTATTTTTATGGTACCTGTCTTTCTCTGACTGGCTTGTTTCACTTAGCATAATGCTTTCCATGTCCATCCATCCTGTCACAAAGGGTAAGATTTCCTTCTTTTTTATGGCCAAGTATATTCTATTGTGAAAATGCACCACAGCTTTTTTTATCCACTCATCTACTGATGAACACTTGGGTCATTTCCAAAAAGTACCATATCATTTCCCTCATATGTGGAATCTAATAAACAAAATGAACTAATAAGCAAAATAGAGACAGATTCATAGATGGAGAGCAGGCTGACACCTTTTGGGGGTAGGGCAAATTGTGGGGAGTGGAGGAATTGAGAAAAACAGGAAAAAAAGAGAATTCATGGACACAGACAACAGTGTGGTGATTGCCGGGGGAAGGGGGGGCTGGATGAGGAGAAGCGTAGGAGGATATAGTGGAAATAAATGGTGATGGACAGAGGCTTGACTTAGGGTGGTGAACACACAATACAGTGTACAGATGATGATTTATAGAAGTGTGCACCTGAAACCTGTATAATTTTCTTAACCAGTATCACCCCAATAAATTAAATTTAAAAAATAAGTAAATAAAAACACCTTATTAGTTCTGCTTTGTACAAACTCAACTAAATGGATAATTGAAGTTCTTTTTGTAGACTATTTAGATTCAAAACCAGACTGTACTCGAATTAGCTAGATAGCTAATGCAATGATGTTTGTCATTGGGGATTGAAGTGGGTCTTTAATTATATACGTAATTGTCACCAGCATAACAATATGGAGATTTCATTTAAGAACTAGAAAGTTTCCCTTTCAGAATAAAATCTAAATTCTAAAATTGAAAAGAAAGACACCCTTATTTTAAAAAAACATATTTTTCCCTTTTGATTTGAGATGGAGTCTTTATTGTATACTAATTTCCATATATGCAATTCCATCTACTTCTCATTTTTCTATTTTGCTCCATTAGTCTGTATGTCTAGTCATGTGTCAATACCAAACTGTCCTAATTATAAAGGGTTTGTACTTGCAACATTTGGGAATTGCAACCCTCCCCATTCTCTCACCCATTTGCTCTTTTCTGTTGGGGTATTTTAACTATTCTTGTTTGTTTCTCTTTCAGATAAATTTTATAATCAACTTGTCTAGCTCTGGGGGTGGGGGACAGTGGTGAATCTAATGATATTATTATTAGGCTTTTATAAATTTATGAACCAAATTAGGGAAAATAGATACTGTTTATGTTGAATTTTTCCACCCAAGAGCAAGGCACATTTTTCCATTTGTTAAAATTGACTTTTGTAATTTTTAGATATATTTTCCTCATGTAAACTTTAGATACTTCTAATCAAATTTTACCTTGGCACTCTTTTTTTTAATATCATAAAAGGGATTCTCTCTTAATTTTATATTTGCTTTTGTTTCTATTATGAAGGTTATTTTTTAATGTTGGTTTTATAAGGTACTACATTACTAAATTATTTTATTGTTTGAGGTAATTTTTAATTAATTCTTTTGAATTTGCCAGATGTATAGTGTCATCTGAAAACAGAGCTCTTACTCTTCGTTTTCAATTATTATATCCTCCAGTTGTTTTCTCTTACCTAATCACAATGGTTAACAGCTTCAAAATGATGTTACATAGGAGTAGAAATTGTATGACTGATTTATGTCTAGTTCCTGACTTTAATGGGAAAGACTTAGTGTCTTCTCATAAAGTAACATGGGAGGTTGGGGGCTGAAATTTTTATATATATATTCTTATGGAAGAAGTATAGTAGGCTGAATAATGGCTCCCAAAGATATCAGGTCTTATTTCCTAGAACCTATAAATCTTACCTAATATGGCAAAGACTTTCGGATGTAATTAAGTTAAGGATTTTGAGGTGGAGAGATTATCCTGGATTGTATTTGTGGGCTCTAACTGAAATCACATGTATCCTTATGAGAGAAAAGCAGAGGGAGATTTGATATATACAGGAGAGAAAGTAATGTAACCATGGTGGCAGAGATTAGTGATGTGGCCACAAGCGAAGGAATGCTGGCAGCCACCAGACCATGGAGGAAGCCAGGAGCAGGTTTTCCCCTAGAGCCTCTAGACAGTGTGTGGCCATGATAACACCCGGATTTGGTCCAGTGATACTAGTTAAGAACTTTCGGCCTCCAGAACTAATGAAAGAATACATTTCTGTTGTTTTACACCACCAAATTTATGATGATTCAAAGGCTTAAAACAACATGGGGGAACCATGTAATCATCCACCTATAAAAATTCAAAAGAATCAAAATAACTAGCATAACTACTTACATAGCTAAGTGTGATTGCCAGTTACAACACCAGCTTTAAAATTTTAAACTTATAAAATCATAAAAGACATATTATAAAATATAAAAGGAAAATACCATTTATAGTTCAAAACTATAAGTAACTAGGAATAAATTTATCTAAGGTCGTATAAGATTGCCATGCAGAAAAGTTAAAATGCAATGAAGGATATAAATTTGATCTAAATAAATAGAGAGACAATTTATATTCTTGAGTTGTATGACTTAATATTATAAAGATGATAATTATCCCCAAATTGATCTATAACTGCAATGTAATTCCAATCAAAATGCCAGTTGTATTTTTTTTGAAAAATTGATAAATTGAGTCTAAACATTTAATAGAAGAACAAATGTTCGCAAATAGCTAAATAATGAAAAAGAATACCTAAGGAGGAAACTCAAGGTAACAGTCTATCAGATGTTCAAGGAAGCCATTATTTAAAAAGAAAAATGTGGTTTGTTCTGAAATAGACTAATAGACGGAAGCAACAAGATAAAATAATCAGTATCAGACCCAAACCCACTCAGAGTGATATCCAGAATTTGACTTGATTTCCAATTCATGTAACACCAGTAATCAATAGAGAAAGAATTAATTATCTGGAGTCAGAGTTAGAAGAATTGATTTACTACATGAAGAAAAATTGAATAAATGTTGGACCAAAATTGGTCATGAGTATATTAAAAATCTAAATGTGAAACACAAAACTATAAAGTAAGTAGGAGAAAATATAGGAGAATATCTTTGTAACCTAGAAGTGAGAAAAAACTTTTTAAACAAAATCCCAAAGACACAAACCATAAAGACAAAAACTTATGAACTTGATTAAAGCAAAACTAAGAATTGCTAGTCAACAAACAAAACGATGGCTAGAGTTAACAGATAAAAGATTGGGAGAACATATTTGCAAAATGAAAAACTGATAAGGGACCAATATCTAGAGTATACACAGAAATCTTACAAAGCAACTACAAAAAGATAAGAACTTCAGCAGAAAATAGACAAAGAATATAACCAAGTAATTTACTGAAAGAAAATCAAAAGGCTAAGGAGTGCAAGAAGCAATATTCTAATTATTATTCAGAGAAATGAAATTAAACAAAAGGAGATCAATTTGTCACAATTTGATCTAAAGATTTAAAACAATCTCAATAAAAATTCCAGCAAGTTATTTCATGGATATCAACAAACTAACTCCAAGTTTATATGGAGTGACAAAAGCCAAGAATAAGCAGCTCTATATTGAAGAAGAACAAAGTCAGAATACTACCCCAAATTAAGACTTACTATAAACCTACAGTAATTAATACAGTGCAGTCCTGGTGAAAGAATAGACATCTATAAATCAATGAAACAGAATAGAGAGCCTGGAAATAGACACATACAAATGTGATCACTGATCTTTGACAAAGGAACAACAGAGTTCTTTTGAACAAATGGTGATAGAACAACTAGACATCCTCATACAAAAAAAATAATGAATCTAGACATGGACCTCATACACTTCACAAAAACTAACTCAAAATGGATCACGGACTGCAATGTAAAATGCAGAGTTATAAAGCTTTTAGAACATAACATAGGACAAAATACAAATGACCTCGGGTATGGCAATGATTTTTTAAATACAACACCAAGGGTGTTACCCGCAAAAGAAGTAACTGATAGAACATTAAAAACAGAAAATTCTGCTTTACAAAGGACACTGCCAAAAGAATGACAAGACAAGCCACAGACTGGGAAAAAGTATTTGCAAAACACATTTAATAAAGGACTGTTTTTCAAAATATACAAAGAACTCTTAAAACCCAATAATAAGGAAACTAAAAGCCAGATTTAAAAAATACATAAAAGACCTGAACAGAAACCTCACCAAAGAAGACATACAGATGGCAAATAAACATATAAAAAGATGTTCCCCTTACATGTCATTAAGGAAATGCAATTCAAAAACAATAATGAGTTATCATTGCACACCTATTAGAATGGCCAAAATTCAGAGCACTGATAATACTAAGTGCCGGTAAGGATGTGGAGCAACAGGAACTCTCTTTCATTGTTGGTGGGAATGCAAAATTGTACAGCCATGCTGGAAGACAGTCTGGTAGTTTCTTACAAAACTAAACATACTGTTACGTATATATGATCCAACGTCTTGATATTTAGTGAAATTAACTGAAGATTTACACCAAAACCTGCACACAGATGTTTGTAGTAGCTTTATTTTAATTGACATAACTTGGAAATAACCAAGACATCCAGCAGGTGAATGGATAAACTCTCCAAATGGGAGAACAGAGGAGGGCTTCCTTACATAGTGAAGAGAGCACATCGTAGAGGGAAAGAACAGCATGTGCAATAGGGTGGTGGTGGTAGGACACATTGGAAGAACTGCATTTAGACCATTTAGAACCCTGGTAAGATCACAGTTTAGAATGAGAAATGGGAGCTCTTGGAGATGAATCTGCAGAGGGACCCACGGTCAGGTCAATTCACAGATGATTGTAGGCGAGGCTAAGGGGTTTGAATTTGGACCTGAGGCAAACGCAGAGCTACTGAAGAATGTGAAGAAAGGAAGGGAGAGACTGGACTGGATATGTGTTTAGAACAATCACTCTAATAGCAATATGGAGAAAATAAGGGGGCAGGAAGGAGGGAGCCAGTTAAAAGGATGTTGAAGTATTCCTGCTAGAGCTTTCATGAATTTGTAAAAGACCATGGTAGCCTGACTCTCTTAGTGGATTAGGCATCCGGAGGGCCAAATAAAATGGTTTCAACGGGTGCTTTCCAGCTCTATGATTTTAAAATCCCACTTGCTTCATATTCAATCAAAGAAGGAAGTGATGAGGCATAAGCAGAGAAATTTGCAAATTTTTGATCAATTTGCAGAACTCACATCCATCAGACAGGAGGCATGAAAGGCTATACATGATGCTGATTGCCTAGATAATTCTCTGTGATCAACCACACTTTACAATTAATGATATATTTTTTTAATTCAGGCGAGATCTACTGTTTGAAAAAGTTTTAGTGTTTGAAATTTTATGGAGAAACTGTTAAATTTAACGCTGAATATTCTAAACTGGGGCAGAAATATTTTAACTTTGCTAAAGTCACTCCTGCATCCCCCATCCAAAATAAGGTTGGATTTGATAGGAAAATCTAGGGCAGTGACATGACAATCACCAGGCTTAGCCTTAATTCCACTTAGGTTCTATATAACTCCAATCAGACAAAAAGCGGGCGCTCACCTCTGCCTCTTGTTATCAGAGAGTTCTGACGCCAGCAGTAATGCAACATGTCAGGAAGCCACTGGTTCTCAGCCTCGGCCACATGTTAGAATCACCTGAGGATCTTTTCCAATTTACTGGTGCCTAGCCCCTATCCCTAGAGTTTCTGATTTAAATGCTTTGGAGTGAAAAGGCTTTAAAGTCTCCCCGGGTCATTTTAATGTGCAGCCAGGGTTAAGAACCACTACACTAAATAATTATCAAGGTAATTCTCAAGGTGCCACCCAGGGATAGCTACAACTTGGAAATCTTCTCCAAGCGATAGGCAGTCCAGATTCTTGTGTGTTTGGATTATTCTGTGGTTTGGCAAAAATAATGGAATCTAAAAGGCCACAGTGTTTTCATAAATCCTGTTTGGTGGTTTTATAGAATTTTTTTTAATGGGCAAGGTGAAAATAAGGGGGAAAGGGAGGGGAGGGAGGAAATGCAGAGATCCCACCAAGAGAGCTCTCACATAAGTTTGAGAACCTCTGGGTTTAAGAAGGAGCTGGGCCCCGTGCAAGAAAACAGCAGTTGTGAAGGACACCACCTGCTTCCATCCTGCTCTTGGGGTGTTTTCAGTTCTATCATAATTACAGTCTTCTACATTTATAACATGGAATCGCCAGACTCTTTTTTTTTAAGGATTGTGGGCCATAATATTGCCAAGTGACCTATCCCTCTCTCTCTATTTCTCCTGTTAAAGAATTCCCAACTCAGTAGAAGACTTTTTATTGCCTCTTTAAAATAACACAAGTTGGTCTGAGGAATCATCCAGCATTTTGTTTTGGTACTGGACAATTCAAAGATCTTATTCATCAGCCTGCTGCACTGTTCCTTTTTCAGAAACGGACCATCCAAATTTTGTCTGATAGCTTTGCCTTTAACTATTGCGGCTGAATCAAAGCAGCTGAATTTGATACAAATTAATGTCGTTTCCTTCAAGACTTAACTCATCTTTCTGGTTTTGAAATACTGAACAAGCAATATCTGCCCTCATTTGAACCGTGCAAATGTATTTTTTACCCAAGAAATTCCAGATTTCAATGAGATGTGTTCTAATAACAATGTTAGGGTGAAGTGAGGGTACATAGGCCTTACCTTGTAACAGAAACCCAGTAGCTCACCCTCGATCATGTTCTGTGGGTGACTACAGGCAGTCTGAACTGTCACCGGGCTCTTCCTCTTTCCCCGCTGCTATAGACTGAAAGTTTGCATCTCCCCCAGATACACTGAGCCCTAATCTCGAATATGGTGGTATTTGGAGCTGGGGGCTTTGGGATGTGATTAGGACATGAGGGTGGAGCTCTCATAAATGGAATCAGTGCCCTTATGAAAGAGACTCCAGAGAGTCCCCTTGCCCCGTCTGCCATGCAAGGACACAGCAAGAAGACAGCCATCAGTGAGCCAGGATGCGGGTCCTCACTGGACACCAAGTCTGCCGATGCCTTTGTCCCACCATTTGTCAACCCAGAGCTTGTTTTTCTTTCCAAGGAGATTAAGATCTACATTGGTGTGATTAAAATCCCTCCACGGACTCCTCCAAGACCTTTCTCAATAACTGCGTGTCCCTTAGGAGTGATGTCGACATTTTCTGGAATATCAACAGCCTGATTGCTTAAGATGGTCTTCACTCTCTCACAGTGGATGTGGCAAAGAGCCGAGGCCTCTTGTTACTGATATAGGTAATGGTCTTATTTATGGTAACTTTTCTTTTTTATCATTGTAAAAATATGATTATATAAAAATATAATTATGTATTGGTTTTCCTAGCACTGCCATAACAGTGTACCATAAACTGTGTGTCTTAAACAACAGAAATTTGTTGTATCACAGTTCTAGAGGTCAGAATTTTGAAATCAATAAGTCCTTTCTTACCTCTCCCTAGCCGCTGCTGGTTTGCAAGCAATCTTTGGTGTTTCTTGGCTTACAGCTGCCTTCACTGTCACATGGTGTTCTGTGTGTGTGTGTGTGTGTGTGTGTGTGTGTGTGTGTGTCACAGTCTTTACACAGCTGTCTTCTTATAGGGATACCAGTCATATTAATTAGATTAGGTGTCTATCCTACTCCAATATGACTTCGTCTTAACTACTTATATCTGTAATGACCTTATTTCCAAATAAATGCACATTCTAAAGTAGCAAGGGTTAGGATTTCAACATATCTTTTTGAGAGACACAATTCAACCCATAACTATATGCAACTAGATTATTTAGGGTTTCATTTTAACGTATAAAATCTAAATTTTTAAAGAAGCTGATTCATTAACTTCTATATGCCCAGATACCATTTGATGAAGCCATTCCTTATCTGGTGCTCTTCACAAAAGGCCGAAAGATGAGGTGAATCTCTGCAATAAAAAGAGAAATTCTTGACTAGAAGAATATGCCGTTAGGACTATTCCTCTATGATTTATCTTCTTTTCAATTAAAGCAACAGAGAAAATGAAAGAAAATTTCTCTCCTTGTTATTTTTTTTACCAAACTTCAGTTGGGAGTTTGTCTTAAAACCTTGAGTCATGTTGGGAAGGAGAATGTTTTTAGGAATATGAAAAGTTCCCATCTTTATTAGTGTAAAACATGAGAATATAAAAAGACTGAGGAAAAAAGCACTCTCATTTTTGAAACCTGTTTTTTTTTCTGTTTGCAGTTTTATGACAACTTAGAACAGAAAGACTTTGATGATAAAAGTGTTATTCCTCAAGGTTTTTATTGGTAAAGTGACCCCCATATTTTCTATGTTATTGAATAAAATTCTATCCCTCAATCTATTGAACCAAAAAGAATATCTCTATCCAGGATCTAATGTCATGAAACCAAAGAGAAAAAAGTTTAGAATTTTTGCCTCCTTTCATATAAACTTACACCAAAATAAGATTAAAGATATAGATATAAAGAGGTAGATAGGTAGTTATCAAAACTGCAAATACTATGTTCCGTTTCTACTACTCCAGTAACAGAGTAAATGCTACCCAGACAAACCAAGAAGACATCAAGTATGGGATCCCCACTTCGAAGAAGATCACTAAGGTTTTTCCTGGGTATTGGGATAGAATGTCCTCAACCAGATTGCCCCAGTCCCAGGTGAGTACAGTCATGTTCATGCTTTGCAGCGACAGGTTGTAAGTGACAGGAATCCAATGGATAAATGGCATAAGGAAAGGGGAAATAAGAGGTTTGTAACTAAGTAAACATGGCAGACAAAGTGGCTCAAAAATGTCCCCAGGATTCAGGCCTCTCACACCTTCTTTCCCCTCTGCTTTCTTTTCTGTCGACTTGCTTTCCACATGGAGACACCTAGTGGGCTTATACCTTCCAGCTTCAGGTCCAACAGAAAGGAAGCCCATTTCTGTAGTGCCAAGAGGGACCCATGCAATGAGACTATGTGTCCATCTTGAACTGTGCCCAAGGGGATGAAAGCCCTTGTTGGACAGCCTGAGGTCAGTGCCTTATCCAGAAGTGATGATGTTGGCTCCTTAGTGCCTGAACTCCAAAGAGTGAGTCAGGGAAAGACAGTGCCCTACCCCGAATCAGTAACTGTTAGCAGGGGCTCAGAGACGATGTAAGCAAAAATAGCCAGTGCCCACGTCAAATGAAGATAAAGAATCCAGCACAGGAAGAGGTCTACTTGGCCAATGAACTAGATCATAAGTCTCCTCTTTCCAGCGCTGCAATAAATACATTTGATTAAATTTTACTTTTCCTGTGGTCCATCAGATGAAGTGAACTGCTGACCCATGCTACAACATGGGTGAAACTTAAAGACATTACACTAAACTAAATAAAAGAAACCGGACTCGGAAGGTCACATATCTGATTCCTTTTATATAAATATCCAGAAAAATGTACATCCATAGAGACAGAAAGCAGGTTGACAGTTGTCAGGGATTAGGGTAAGAGGGCAATAGGGGCCAACCACTTAAAGGGTCCCAGGTTTTCTTATGGGATGATGAAAATATTTTGGAACATGATACAGTTAGTGGTTGCACAACATCGTGAATGTACTGAACTGTACACTTTAAAATGATTAATTTTATGCTATGTAAATTTCATTTCTACTTTTTAAAAAGGGGGAGTTCTCTAGTCACTGTGCAAGACTTAACGCTGGGTAGAAACCCAGGTTTTTCCTTTTTTTCCCATCTTTCTTTCTGATTACCTGCTTAAGTGCCAATGCAGGTTCATAGACCTCTGCTTTTTTGCCCCTATGGCATTCAGTCTGCACTCTAGAGAAAGTGGCCTTCCCATCCTCACGTCTCAGCTAAAGCCTGCCATCCAGACGCTAGCTTCCTGGCCATCAAGTTCTAGGTGGTTTTATAGGACCCGACCTCTAACCACTCACTCACGCTCCCTTCACTTCCCTGCCTCCGCCAAAGAGGGAGTTGGGGAGCTTTGGCTTACGGCTGGCTCCATTGCCTCATTTTCTGCCTTTGTCTGAGGTGGTTCTCTTTTCAGTACTTAAGGGTTTAGCTTACGCTGCATTGATAAATTCCAGTTTCACGTTTTGTAAATTCCAGGAGAGTCTCAACATATACAGGTCCCACGATAACCTGGAAATCAATGTATCCGGCAGAGTCCAGTCATTTGAAGGAGGCCTCTGGTGAGTTTGGCTAACGGCCTTATTTCTGCCAAGCGCCATGTCGAATTTTTAGACTGAAGTTTCTAAACTCTGCACAGTTACCAGAAAATTAGTTGAAAACCGCAAGGAGTCAAGCGGGTTTAGGAATATTGTATGAATTTTTATCTGAATCCTGACTGTGAAACTTCAGTGATTCAAACAAAAACAAGAATAGTTGTTTAAGACATATTTTAGGAAGAAAAATAAGCTGGTATAGTGAATATGAATCTCAGTGAATAAATTCAGGAGTGCCAGAAATAAAACTGCATTCTTCTATAGTAAAACTTAATTTCTATTGAGAAGACCTAATCTCCCCAGACAGCAGGAACTTCTCTTGTCAGTTGGAGACCCTGACCCTTGCCCTAGGGCTATGTCTAAGTCACAGGGGATCAGTGTCACCAAGTTCTGGGAAGGGAGGCATTTGGTCCTTGGATGCGGTCCCTGCAGGACGGCTGGGACATCCCCCAGTCCCATCCACCTGACTCCATCTCCTCCTCACATGCCACATATGCAGGCATTGAAATCATCTTGTGATTCTCTGCTCGACGCGGGCATGGAAACCCATGGGGACCTACAGAGCCGTCCACACCCTAAAGGCCTGGACTCTGTGCAGACATTCGCTCTCTGGTCTTTCAACCTCCTTAGGACTCTGTCTTAGAGTTACAGAGGAACTTTTGGTCTCAAATGGCTTCCTTTCTTTCGAGGCTTTTACCACGATTCTGGGACTCTGCTCAGGAAGCAGATCCAGAGAGCCTTTCTCTGGAATTCACCAAAGTCTCTCCTTCCATCAACTTCCCTCTCCCTCTCCCCACCTTTCCCTTAACATACACACATACCCCCAGCTGAGGAGAATCTAAACTGCTCAACACTCCCCAGAAGCTGAATGGGGCAAGGGCAAGGAAGAGAAGAGGGGAAATCAGTGTGTATTTCTAAAAGATATGTTCATTTTTGCTTTGTTCTTTTGAAGATTGCAAATTAGAATAACAGAATTATACATGCTCCTCTCCTACCCCCTCAAAGAAACAGTGGATACAATTCCGAACAGAAGAATGCACCTGATTTCAAGACATTTGCCTTGATTACTTTCTTCTGCCCAAGCTAGGACATTGGCCTCCTCCCAGCCATCCACTTGCATTAGCTTTTCTGCGTGTAGTGCCCACCCATCAAGGGGGTGCGCTACCCCCTAGGGCACCTGCATACCTATGCACTCAAACCTAACGGTGGCTATTGCCGGGGAGGTGCCTGACCTTGAAAAACACTCAAAATGGCTTATAGAAAAGTATCTATAAGACAATCTTAGTACACATTTCAATTGACAGGGAAGAATTTGGTGCATTAAGCATTTTTGCCCACACAGCTGCTATAGCATTCAATTGTCTGTATTGTAATTTTGATAAGTGCCATGTACTATTATTAAATATGTCTATTTGTATTGGGTTGGCCAAAGAATTTGTTTTGTTTTGTTTTTTCTGTAAAATGGCTCTAGTAGTGCTTAGGTGTCTTTAACTTCATTTGAAACAATTTTGTTAGATTGTATTGAGATAACTGTCATATCAGTGTGCATTTTTTAAAAAATCAAAATTGGTGAATTTTTGTGCAGCCATTTTAATATTGAAGATGGAAGAAAATATGCAACATTTTCAGCATATCATGCTTTATTATTTGAAGAAAGGTAAAAATACAACTGAAATGCCAAAAAAAGATTTGTGCAATGTATGGAGAAGAAGCTCTAACTGATTAAATGTGTCAAAAGTGGTTTGTGAAGTTTCATGCTAGAGATTTCTTACTGGATGGACTTTTGGGCCAACCAATATTTTGGTAAGGGGCAGGGGGATGGTGCTTGCTCCCCAACTGGCTATTAAACTCCCAGAGAGCTCTCGTGTGTGGGTTTTTGTTTTTTGGGTTTCGTTGTTTGTTTTTTTTTTTTGACAGGTATGACTGTTCCTCAAAAGACAAGAGAAATTGAACAGCTCCTCTTTCCAACACAGTGGAAACAGAAAAAACAACTAGCACTTGCTCCAATCAGCAGGAGTTTTTAACAATGACAGCAAGCATTCACAACTACTATGAATCCTCATTTTCAGCTGAACCAAACCCACTGTATTTGTGTGTTTAGTTCGCCTCCTCCGCAGAGAACACAGACCTAGCAGTGGCTTTGGCAACAAGGATTTTACTCAGTCATTGACTATGCGTAGTTCATACCTCGGACGGCCTGTCCTTTTGCTTTACGCACCTGAATGGCAGGGGTCTGCCTGCACCAGAGCTGAGAGCTCCATGTTTTATTTTATTCTGTGTACACAATATGAGGCTCTGTTTGTAGGAGACGCCTCTAGAAATTCTGGCTAAAGAGGATAGATAAATGAAAACCACGCACTATTAAAGCTAAAAGAATCTCGAAAATCCATCAAGAGCCTGCAGGCAGGCCCTCCATACTCAAGCCGATTCACACAAATGAGCTCGTCCTCAGTTCTTTTAAACATCCAGCAAAAATTTCTAAATCCATTTTCGTAAAGTAGTATTAATACTGCATTCAACAACTCTGTCTGAAACTTTCCTCATCTAATGTGAATATGACAGAGAAAACACACTGGACTGGGGACTACGAGGTCTAAGGGACCTGGATCTGTGGCTTGAAGGCCATGGCCTTAGCAGCATCACTTACCCTCCAGGGATTTTACACACTTCGTTTGTAAAGTTACAGAGTTGACAGGAGGATCCCTAAGCTCCCTTACAACTCTAAAATTCAATTAAGCCTTCTTATTGATGTGAAGGGATATGAATACTGAGGCTCTTTTAATATGGTAACTTAACTGTGTGGTATGTCTTCCTTGGCTTTGCTGCATCAAAGAGATAGAATACAAATGTTTTCTCTTGTTCTCCTGGGAGGACTTGAAGATTAACAACTCCCACCCCCCACCACCCTAAGAAAGGAGAATTAGATTTTTGGCTGCTAATGACTCTAGTATCTATTTGGCGGGGCCATTAAAATCTCTGTTTAGGACTTCTGGTCAGGATGGCAGCATAGGTAAACATGGTTCACCTTCTCGCACAACCACATTAAAATTACAACTAAAATATAGAACAACCATCGCTCAGAACAGTCAGAAATCGAGTTGAATGGGAGTCTGACAACTACAGAATTAAAGAAACCACATCCATCCTGACTGGTAAAAGGGGTGAAGATGCAGAACTGGTTGATCCCACATCCACATGTCATGAATAAAAATTTGGGAGATATAGCTCAGGAGACAGGAGTCCCAGCCCCACACCGAGCCCCCCAGCCTATAGTCCCAGTGCCAGGAAGATAAGTCTCCATAACTTTTGGCTATAAAAACCAGCAAAGATTAAGTCAGTGGAAGAAACCTCTGGAGTCCCAAGCAGTTCCCCTTGAAAAACCCACACATGGACTTAATCAGACTCACTCCCCCTGAGCTCCAGCAGCAGGGTAGCAGCTTGAAAGGCACTAGTGGCATACAGGGAAAACCTAAAGTGTCTGGTATTAAGGCAAGAGCTGAGGAAGAGTTTTCTCCCAGACAGAAGGGTAGGCAGAGGCCATTGTCCCTTTTCTGAGCCCTCCCCGCAATAAGCCACAAACTGGCAGGTGGGTGTCATACCCAAGACTCCATCAACCTAACTAACACCATTTCCCCCACCCTAGAGATGCCCTGAGACTCTGTCCCACCCAACTTATGGACCTACCCAAACTGTTAACCTTGACTTTTCCATAAATGACAGGTATGGACTTATGCTTCACAACTATCTAAATCCTATTAAACAAGCAGCAGTTAGCCTTATTTCTCCTCCAGTCCCTGTATGTACGTCTCGCTAAGTGGTCCCAGGCCCAGCACTAGCCACAGCCAACCTAGATTCACAGCTGGCTTCACCTGGGAATCTCCAAGCACAGCACAAGTAGCAGCCATCTCAGATTGCTTTATAGCTCAGGCAGGGTGGCCCTGGGCAGAACACAGGTGACCTTGGCCTGCACCACCTAGGAAACCCCAAAATCTGAGCACCCATTGGACAGCTACAGGTCACGTTGGAACACCACCACCCTGTCCCCGCATAGCTGATCCTCCACAGAGGGTGGAGGTTGGTGGTCAGTTGTCATAGCCAGGCCTTACAGCTGACTGGCCTGGGTAAATCTCTCCTAGTGACCTACCAACAACAATCAAGGCTCAACTATAAGAGGAGGGTGTATTCAACACACATAAAGTACACCTCGAGTACCCAGGTTGGATGATAGGGAAGGCTGTGCCACTGGACCCTAAAGGACACTTACTACATTAGGCCACACTATCAAGACAGGGAGTCATAGTAGCTCTCCCTAATACATAGAAACAAACACAGGGAGGTTGCCATACTGAGAAGACAAAGAAACATGGCCCAGATGAAAGAACAAATCCAAACTCCAGAAAAAGAAATAAACAAAGGGGAAATAAGCAATCTATCAGATGTAGTGTTCAAAACACTGTTTATAAGGATGCTAAAGGAACTTAGTGAGGACCTCAACAGCATAAAAAAGATCCCATAGGAAACAAAGGAAACACTAATTGAAATACAGAACAGTTTACAGGGAAACAACAGTAGAGTGGATAAAGCCAAGAATCAAATCAATGATCTGGAACATAAGGAAACAAAAAAGCGACCATGCGGAACAACAAGAAGAAAAAAGAATCCAAAAAAATGAAGATAGTGTAAGGAGCCTGTGGGACAACTTCAAGTGTTCCAACATTCGCATCATAGGGGTGCCAGAAGGAGAAGGGAAAAACAAGAAACTGGAAATCTTTTTGAAGAAATAATGAAAGAAAACTTCCCTGATTTGGTGAAGGACATAGACATGAAAATCCAGGAAGCACAGAGGGTCCCAAATAAGATGGATCCAAAGAGGTCCACTCTAACACACATCACAATTAAAATGCTGAAAGCTAACTATCGAGAGAATCTTAAAAGCAGCAAGAAAAAAGCAGTTAGTTACCTACAGGGGAGTTCCCATAAGACTGTCAACTGATTTCTCAAAAGAAACTTTACAGCCTAGAAGGGATTGCCAAGAAATATTCCAAGTCATGAAAAAAAAAGGGACCTATAACCAAGAAAATGGTGTGATTTCCTCCAGACTGAAAAGAAATCAGGGATCTTGGGCAGGGGCTGCAGAGGAAGGGATTGCTGAAGGAGCCCGTGAACCTACCCTGAGGCTATTGCCCAAGAATTGAAAGGTAACTATGAATTCACAGAAGCTCATGGGGGCCAAGTCATTACCAACAATTGCCTACCTTCAATTAGGCTCAAAACTCCCAAACCTATGCCCAGAGTGCTCCTGCCTCGATCCTTCTGGTGGTTGGCCCAAGAGGAGTTTATTTTGTCAGCTCCCAGCACCTCATGGCTGAGCGCCCATCAGTGCTGTAGGCTTTTTTCAATCTAGGCCTGAATACCCCATGAAGACTCTCCCTACACAATGCACCAGGTCACAAGAAACTGGGACATCTAGTAGGCATAAGGTAAAGAAACTGAAATCTCTTGAGCCAGGGCACTGAGAAGGTCTGTGAAACCCCCACAAGGACATATTCAGATTTCGTGGGGCCCAAAACATGTATAATTTGAGGGTCCTCTTTAAGAAAATAAACTCATTATATATACAAAATTAGGTAAGACTGTGAATATATATTTAGAATGAGATAAGAAGTCATATCACAATTTTTTTAAACTGACAAAGACCACAGACACCACAAAATCCATATATATATATATATATATATATATATATATATATATATATGTTTTATTCATTAACTTCTGGACATAACTCTATCATATTTGTTTTCTATAATGCATTTATTGGTTATATAACATTTGATTCTTTATAAGAATGATTTTATAACATTTCCTATAGAGAAAATAGAAAGATAATTCAGTCTTGCCTCTAACATGGTTGACAAAAATTTTTTTTTTGATAGCTGGAATGCATAAAACATGACTTCACACGTGGATGCCATCATCAAAGTTTTGTAGTACTACTATTGGTTTGTACCTACAGGTATAGAAATTCTGATAGATTCTATATTATGCAATTTCTATTAAAAAAAAGACTATATATGTGGCACATTTATAATTACATATACTGCATTATTTCACAAAATATTTCTTTTAGGTGAGAACTTTCATTTTAACTAGGCATCAATGAGAACTTAATCCTCCACTTAAAATTTTATGTATGAGATCTACCCAAAAGAACTGGAAACAGGGTCTTGAAGAGATAGTCATACAGCCACATTCATAGCAACATTATTTACAAAGCCGAAAGGTGAGAGCAACCTAAGTGTCCATCGACAGATGAGTGAATAAACAAAATGTGGTATATGCATGCAAAGGAACATTATTCAGCACTAACAAGGAGGATATTATGATACATGTTACAACATGGATGAACCTTGAAGACATTATGCTAAGTGAAATAAGCCAGTCACAAAAGAACAAATATTGTATGATTCCACTTGTATGAGGTGCCTAGAGTAGTTAAATTCACGGAGATGGAAAGTAAAGTAGTGGTTGCTGGGGGGATGATGGAAAAGGGGAATAGAAAGTTATTGTTTAATAGATACAGAATTTCAGTTTTGCATGATGAAAAGTGTCCTCTAGGTGGATGGTGATGATGGCACAACAATATGAATGTACTTAATGCCACCAAATTGTACATTTAGGGATGGTTAACATGGTACCTTTTGTTGTGTCTTTTTTACCACAATTTAAAAATTAAAAAAAGATTTATACAGATGATTGAAAGAATTGTCTGTAGTAGCTTCTGGGTCTTCTGTACATTTCAAACATGGTTCTGCTCTACTGCTCAAATACTTCTGGTATTGGAAGCTGTAGGACATGTTCAGGTCACTATGTGACTTCCAACTCCACACCTTCATGTCATGGTGTCACAGTGGGCAGTAGATGTGTTTCTGGAAGCCATACTTACACCAGATGGCTAGAAATAACTTAGTTACACATGGAAGTGATTGTGACCCTCAGAACTATGTCCCATTACATGCAAACTAAAGGCATCCTTAGCTCAACTTCCTGTTATTTGGATCACAGAGTTGCCTCAGTTGTTCTGTCACCATCCAATGCAAGAGGAAGCATGACACAGGGTAAGTCCGATGGGAAAGAAACAGTAATCTGAACTAATTATGGTTAAAAGGTATTGCATTTGCAAATTTTAGAAAAACAGCACATGTGAATGCATGTTTGGCATATCTCCTGAGACGCTGGGAGGGGCCTATGCAAATAAGGGGCCCTGAAGGGTAAGCTTTATTGGTTTGTCAGTACATCCATCTTTGAACTCCCATTTCACTTAATATCCTCCCTCCATTAGGATCATTCCTACTTGTTTTGTTCTCACATGATATGTGAACTGCCAGGTCAAAATTCTTTGTGTAATAACCCTTTTGGATAGACATTCTATATCACTTTTTATATTCTCTCCAAATAAGTCTAGTCTTTTAGACTTTTCTTTGCAGCTACTGTTTTTCAAATATTTTATCATGTCCGCATCTGCGTGATCTATCACAGATTGTGAACTACTTGAAGACAAATATTTCTATCGTGAAACTCAGTGGAATACTACTGGTAATCACATAGCTAATAAATGTATTTGGGTAAGGTAATGCATCTGTGTGTGTCTGGAGGCAAAGGCAGGGGCTCCCCTCTGAAAGTTATCAAGTTATTCATGTCCATCTTTGGTTGCGGGGTCCAGAGTAGATACAGAATTCTGCCCAGGGCTTTTAAATTCTGTTTTAATTTTATTTTGGTATGTCTGTGTGTGTTTACTACAAATATATCTACATCTGCATCAGCTAGGAATTGAGTTCAACTGTGAGTGGCAGAGACCTGAAAAAAACAGCAGTTTAACTAGATCAATTTCTTGCTTGGGTAATAAGAAATTCAAAGGTGAGCAACAGAGGGCCGGTATGAGGACTCCCTATTCTCACCAAGAACCCAGGCTCCTTTCAACTCTCTGTTCTGACAGTGTTGCCCCTTATCCTCCTACTTACAAGATGGTTGCTGGGGTTCCAGACCTTTGTAGAACATCATATCTGCACTCCTAGCAGGATGGAGGATAAAGGAAATAGGAAGGCAAAAAAAACCCCCAAAATCCCACAAATGAACACAAATATAAAAAATATGCTTCTTTGAGGTCTGTCCCTTTTTAAAGGAAGCTCTGCTAAACGATTTCTGCCCATATCTTATTGGCCACCCCTGGTTGTAAGGAGTGAAATGGAGGGAGATGTAGCAACATGGTCATTCACTAGATTCACCTACCCAAATGAAAATTGGGACTCTGATACCCCAGATATGGACGGATATCGGGAAAGTTGCCATGGCCTCTGCCACAGTATCTCAGGCTGCTCTGGTCCTAAGCAAACTGTGAAGAGAACCTGGGGCTGCCCCTGGCCTTGCCTCTCTCCCACCCTTCTGCTTCACAGACAAGCCCAGAAACTCATGCACTCTTAGAGATAAGGATGAGACATTTTCTCTGCTTCTTTTCCCAGGAATTTAACCAGGAGCAAAGCCTTGAATTAGAAAAATAAAGTCATCTTCATACAAACTCAGTTACCAATAAGTAAGGCATGGATGATTAGGTCTGGGAAAGAATAATTGGATTTGAATTCTCTTGTCTCTAAAAATCAGATCAATCCGACTGTATGCCTGGTTGCTTTCTTTTCTCTCTCTCTCTCTCTCTCTCCCTTCCTTCCCTCCTCTCTCTCTCTCTTTCTTTCTTTCTTTCTTTCTTTCTTTCTTTCTTTCTTTCTTTCTTTCTTTCTTTCTTTCTTTCATTCGTTTCCATTTCAGTGCATCTGTGAGCACTAGTGGTAAATGTATTACTCACCATGAATCCTAATGATTTCTTATTTTTTATTTGCTCATAGCTCATCATTCCCCTGATTATAACTATGTAGTACTTTTTCCTCCCTGAAATGGGTGAATGACTTTTTAACACTAATACTAATTGGATTTTGGTGCTGTGGTTTTTCTTGGATGTCTATCATTCACTTAGCAGTTGAGGAGGCATGGTATCGAAGTGTTCTTCATTTTGCATTGTGGTTACTTGCCATCAGGTTACAAGCCTGATAATAGGCTTGATTCAGCACACGCTTTCAGCAGCACTTCCAGAGAGACGGTAGAGGACTTTTTATTCCACCAAGTCTGTCAAGTGGGTATTAAGCAGAAAATGAGGTTTAGTTTCCTATGCAACAAAACATATGCTTTGAAAAGAGAAACAATTGCCTCTGAATTACTGTTGCTTTGTTTTGAGTACTATGTGGTCTTCTGGCAAATATTTCTGTAAACAGCTGCAAGAGAGAATGGTAATAACTCTTGTAGAGTACGTTCTGGTTTATAAAGCATTTTCAGGTTTATTGTGAGTGCCCAACTTTGCTCTGCTCTCAGCTACTGGCAAATGTGATCTCAGTTTCACGGCTTTGAGGTTGCCTCTGGGATGTAGCTTTTGATCTCCTTTGCCTCTAAATGAATACCAGCAGTTTTAATAATGACCTAAATCACAGGTTTCCAGAAGCAAGAGCAAACTGACCATTTCCTGATCTTTTTCTTCCCCAAAAGAATGCTATTCCTTTTGAAGCAAATGGCTCTCTTTCAAGCAAGTCAGTGAGGGCACAAGGATTACAGAAAGGAGAGGGACATTGCAGGGTAAGGATAATTCCGTTCCACCTCTTTTCATCCTTTCTCCCATCCTCATTTTGTGGTAATCTGACTCAAAACCACTGTAGGCCAACAAATGCACTTATGTTTCTTTGGGCCATCAATAAACCAATCACTGAACCTCAGAGTTGACAGAAAATATAAAACATGTGAAGACCAATCAGCCAGATCTGTAGTAGTAACCTTTTCACTTAATTTTCTAGAAGGAGTTATAGGATCAAGAGTTGGAGTTCAAGGGAAAACAGGCCAACGGGGTCACAGATAACAGGACTTTGTTGCCACCCACATCACATCACACCCCATCCTCTGAATATATAACCTCTCTAGCTATAAAAATGCTCCAGTATCTCCCTTCTTAAAAAGAAAAATACCCCCAAAAAGACCCCTTAGATCTTAATCACTGGAGCTCATATCCAGTACCTTTTAACCCTTTCCCATCAAAAAGCCTCCTTACAGTGTCTCACACTCATCACTCCTTCGTCACTTCTCATCCAACCGTCCACCTACGGAAATCAGGCTCATTCCCATGACTACGCTCATTCTCATCTCCAGTTACTTCCTGTTGACATGTTCAGTCTTTTTACTGTAAGACTGCAGCACTTAGCATGTCGATATTATGTCCTCTTTTGGCTGCTGTGACACTGGCTCTCCCGACCTCCCAGTGGTTTGTTCCAACATTTTCCCAAGCTCCCTTCCCAGGTTTCCAGCCTTGGTTCCCACATATCTTTCTCTCCGCACCTCCCGGAGTTAGGTCATTCATTCCTTTGCTTTCAGTTGTCGTCTACACACCTACACACTGATGCTTCTTTAGTCTGCTCCTACTGCCCATTTTTCTCCCCCAGCCTCAGACTCAGATACTATTTTTCTGAAAGGATGCCTCCACTGAGTTGCTCTAAAACGGCACATCTTATCTCCTTTTAAACCATCTTTCTTTTTTACGCCATTTGTCATGTGATGGTCCTATCATCCACTCCCTCACCCAAATGAGAAAGCCCAGAGGCTCCCCTCTACTCTTTATCAGCCTGACATCTCATCTTCTACATATTTCTTGACCCATCTCTTTTTTCCTGTTCCTGCTATTATGACTTCAGTTCATAACTGTCACCTCTTGTCTGAACAACTGCCACATCTCCTAAATGATATCCATACTTGCATATTTTTCTGCCACGGTGGTTTGTCTGAGATGAGAATCTAAGCCACAGCATAAAATCTAAGGTCCTTATTGTGGCCCAGACAGGGTTTCGGTCCTGACTTCCTTCTCCAGTCTCACTGTTCATTCCACCTGTTACAGCTTTCCCACTTCAGCCAAACAGAGCTGCTGGAAGCCCAGGACTCGTTATCGTGGTCTGTTTATGCTGGACCCTCCCCTTGGAATGCTCTGCCTGCCTCTTTCTCCTTCCCCCTCTCTTTTGTCTAGTTAGATAGTACGTGACCTTTGAAACTGATCGGAGGTAACCTCCTGCAGAAAGCCACCCTGGTGTGGGTTAGCTGCCTTTCCTTGGTGTCCTCATCATACTCCTTGCAGATTTCTACTCCAGAATTTGATCTTTTTTAAAAAATTCTTTATCCACAGAGGTGAATTTACTGTGGAGTTAATGAAGCTTCAGGGCCCTCACTCACATAAACCCTTTTCGAGGCCCTTTCCTAAATGCGTGTTCAGAATTTTGCATTATTTTCCTTGACAAGGGCCCCCAAATTTGCATAAGTTTCAGGCCTCACAAAATCTGGATCTGCCCCTTTTGGGGGTTCTATTTATCCTCTAGTTGATGTGGGCAGAGCCTGTCTTATTTATCTTGGTGTCAACAACACACAGTAGGCACTTAATAGCTGGTTGTTGAAAGAAAGAATAACCAGAAATCTAAGGCAAGGCTGGGAAGGGAGGAAGCGACCAGCAATGGGAGCGGGCTGAGCAAAACGTAGAAGCAGAAGCCCAGCACCAGAAGCTCCCTAGTTCCCTGAGAACAGCCAGGAGAGGGACAGTAGCCCGCGCACCAGAGTCGGAGCCAGGTGGTGAATCAGACCTCACACAGAGAGCAAGGTCAGAAGCCAGGCAGACAAACACAGGCCTGGAATGTGCAGACGCTGGTGGGCAGAGCACAGCAGAAGGTCCCAGTCCAGGCCAACGGCCAGGAAACAGAGGAACGAAACACGCTAGCAGGAAGACAGAAACCAAACAGCAACGATGGGCAGGCACTTCCTGCAAGGTTCTTCTATGGTCCTGCAGCTACCAAAGCCATCCCAGAAGGGTGGCCCCGGGCAGGAGGCAGGACTTCGGACCACCCAGCTAAGTGATGGGGCAAGAAGGGGACAGAGGGAGCCGGCGGCTGGGGTAGTCAGATCCCGACTGCCACTGTTTTTCCCACTTGGATCTCTGTCCAGAGGACAGCCTCCAAACCTGAGCATCTACTGAGAACACAATGATGAAAATGCTGCTGAGTTTCCAAAACCCTCTAAAAAAAAAAAAAAAGGAATCAAAATCTATCATATTTTGAGGTATTCCTTTAAAGACTTGCTTTCAATGATTTGACAATAAATGGTGATACTGTAGTATAAAATCAGGGCAGCAGTTATGTAAAGGAGGCAAAAATTGCTTTATTAAAATGCATGGAGGGAGCAGCAATGGATAATAGCATAGATCATGCTAGAGAGCAGATTACTGAGCACTGGGCACACAAGGGAGACGGATTAATGAAAAATAAATACAGGCGCTTCAGAAAAACAGCATGAAGCTGAACATTGGGTTGCCACTTATCACAGAATCTGAGCCCAGATGTGTGTAGAAGACCATTTCTTTTCATTTAGAATGTTGAAAGTTAATGTTATTTGTTTCTTTCCATGTTTTTCCATTTTATTTATCTTTTGGATAATTAGAGGTAATTTTTAGAACTGGGAAACATCAACATGGACAGTGGCTGCGTTACAACCACTGGTAGACATTGAATGCAGGTGGCTTGCTCTGGAAAGCCATCAAGGGCATGGCGCAGGCTTCTTAATAGCATGGACAGTCTCTTAAAATTATAAATAAAAGAACTGATCCTTCTCATAATGACTTTACTGTATGTTTTGCCTGAAAAACTTCACGGCTGCTATTTTGAAGAGGAAGCCACTTAAAGTATTGGGAGAAGAATGGAATTTGGAGTCAGGTGCACCAGGGTTTAAAAAGCAACTAGTATTTATACTGCGTACATAGGATAAATCACCAATTCTCCTTGAGCATCAATTTTTGACAGGAAAAAAAACGACACCTGCTTTAATTAACTCAGAGTCTTCGGTGCATTTCAAATGATATATTATTTTAAAAACAGTTGGTAAAAACTATACAAACATAAACTGTCAAATGCATATATGAATTCCATTAGGTTTCAGTTGGTTTGGGGATTCACATAATCACGCTAACCAGTGAATAAGAAAAGCATGCAGTAATCACCTGAAAATCACACCTACCATTTGTAATGTCAATACTGACAGTGAAAGACAGGTAGTGACTATTTAAGCCAGTCAGAGGAAGATAAATACTACATGGCTTCACTTATATGTGTAATCTAATGAACAAAACAAACTGAAAAACAAAATAGAAACAGAACAGACTGACAGCTTTCAGATGGGAGGGAGCTGGGAGGCTGGGTGAGAAGGTGAAGGGATTAAACAACAACAAAAAAAAACCCCATAAAACAAAAAACAAACAAAGAAAAAAACCCATCATAGACAACAGTATGGTGATTACCAGAGGGAAAGGGTGGTGAGGGGAGATGGGTGGGGGGATAAAAGGGGGGATAAATGGTGATGGACAAGGCTTGACTTGGGGTGGCAAACAAACAATACAATATACAGATGATATATTATAGAATTGTACACCTGAAACCTATATAATTTTATTAACCAATGTCACCCCAATAATTTCAATAAAAAATTAAAATTAAAAAATTAAAAAGTTAGCCATAGAATCTAATAAATCCTAAAAAAAGAATGCTATTAATTTCTGATATTTACTTACTCATTTTAAAATCAGACTGACAATTTCTGCAATGCCTAAGATTAAACAAGTCACCTCCTTTGAATGTAATAAGCTACTTTACAAGTATTTATGACAACTATATATACTTCTTATCATTTATATGATTAATTAGAATCTATAAAGCTTTAAGGCAAATAAAAATAGCTCCACTATCTGTAAGGACTCTGAGAAAATGTGGGAAAAATGCTATCAACTTTAAGATCGAAATAAAACTGTGACAACTAGTAATGACATTGGCAAAAAACAGTGAAAGCAAAAACGAAACTCTATGACAACTTTCTGTACTGGGAAAACCTCCTCAGCGCTCATGGGCCTTTTTCCCTGAGAGGAAACTTAGAAGGAAATTAATGGGAAAAAAACTACAGCTGCTGTTGCGGCATTTAGTCTCGGGGCCACAACGGGCACTCGTCCTGTCCCCTGCTCCACTCCTCATTCTAACCTTCCCTCACCCTCAGCTATCACCTGTGCAGGTCTCGGTGGCTGACTTGGTGGTACGACCCAAATTTTTTTTCCTGAGGGGTCTGAGCAGCTGGTAATCGAACTCTTGTAAACCAGAGTTGCTGCACACTAAAACTGGGTAAGGAAGTACTAAGAAGTGCCGAAATAAATGGTCGGAGATCCATGTGTTCTCCTCCCTTCCTCCACTGTGTAAAAGCAATCCTGCTTCTACCTGCTGATTCGGGCCAGTTGCCCTGCCGAGACTGTGGCTGCTTTCTAGCCTCTTGGTTTTTAAACACAGGAAGTTCAAAGTGCCAAAAGCAACTGTAGCTTGTAGCTCAGTGGGATCCGTACTGCGTCCCTTGGCAACAGTGTGCCCCGTTTGGGGTTGAGGATCTTTAACCCTATGAAGCCCAGAGTTGCAGGGATGACAGGCAATGCTTCCCCAGGTGACGCGTTGAGAACAATGTTAGGTGAAACCACTGCTGATTCTACCCCTTGGTCCCAGAATCTATGTATTCTTCCTGTTAAGGACATAATGACATGTAAAGGTCTCTGAGTTAGGGCCTATAGCACATCTAAAATGGCAGCATCTTTTCCGTGCAAAATATTTCCTCCAAGCTGGCACTTCAACTTGGCCTTAGTTTTTAGGTTCTAGGAGGTCAATTCCTTCTGAATTATGAGGAATGTGGCATGACCAGTGGATCCCATGGTCATGGCCCACAGCCCTGTCCCGTAATTCCTTCACTGTGAAGGTATTTCCTGGTCACCTGCTATGTTGTATGGATTCCATGCCTGTGGACCAAGCATTCCAGCAGCCCCTGAATACTGTTGCTGGGTGAGGCCCTGAGGGAAGGAAACGCAAACCCACACCAGGAACAAGTGTAACAAGTATCTCTTCCTGAGAAAACAAACCACTGAGCTCCAGCACAGAGGGGGCCTTTCGTAGTAGACTTACTTGCCTCCCACTGGCTGGTCTCCGTAAGGAATGTGGTGCCATATAGGTGTTCAGTGTTGATCTCTGTTCCTGGCAGTCTGGACAGTCTAAGGAACAGAACCTAGATAGGCCTTGCTATCTGGGAGCCCATGCTCTGGAGCCTCTGTGTAGCTTCCATCTCTGATGCCATTGTCATTCCTCTCATGTGCTCACTGAGCCACCTCCATGATGGCCAATGATGACAATCTGATGACATCAGCTAGTTGAATCATTTTGTCTATTTGGTTATTCAAGCCTATTCTGTGGTGGGTGCTTTCTGGTATATGTTAATGTATAAAATAAAAATCTTCACACTTGCACAGATGATGTGTTGTGGAACTCTGCACCTGAAACCTGGGTAATTTTGTTAACCAGTGTCACCCCAACAAATTCAATAAAAAGGAAAAAAATCTTCACACTTGGGGCCTAGTCCCATATATCCCCCCACATGCCTCTATCCCAGGCCTTATCTCCGGTCTTCCAGTTCTTTGCCCTCCACGTCCCTGACCAGCTCACCAGATCATTGGCCACTTCTTCCACACACAGTGCATAGCTGGAGGCACCACTGATAACTTCACTCATTAGGAAGATTTTCATTCATTGCTGCCTTTCAAAAGAACCTTTCAGTGTGGTTGTAATGCAGCCACTGCCCTGCAGTTTTTTATTTACACTGATTTACAAAGGGGTTACACTGAGCTTACCCCTTTGTAAATCAAGTTCAAGGTTGTTCCTCCTCTTTGACATGGTCACATGGTACCCTCCTATAGGGACATAAAGGTGAGCTGGGGGAGGGACTCTTGTACAATCATGACAGGTGACAGCAGAGCTGGGCTGACTGCTCATGCAGCTTCTTCAAACCCTCTGGTTCTTCTCAGGTTACATTCTAGATGTACCTTTTTCATCTTAAGATGTACTGCTGCTAAGCCCCTATGCCCATGAGCTACATGAGCACTTGGTGTCATATAGTTCAGTGTCCCATTTCTACCAAGGTCCCATAATATGCCAGGAACTCTTCCCCAAATTGCTATGTAATTCCCTGCTGGGACAGCATGGTTTTGCTCCAGAATCCTGGGGGCCTACATTGTGATTCTCCCTTGGGGTCTTGCCATAAACTACACAGTGAATCTTTTCTCACCACCAACACCTCCAGCTCCAATAGCTCAATCATTTGACCCAAACAGTTGGGCTGCTTACATCACAGCCTGGACACAACCCTTTCCTGTTCCAGGCCCCGCTCAAAACTGTCAGCTTCTCTGTCGCCCAGTATATGGGCCAGAGCAAGATTCCTGTGGAATGTGCTTACTCTGGAACAGATCTGCCAGGTGACATGTTTATTTCTTTGTTGTAGGGAATGCAAGATGTAGTACTTTATCTTTCACATTTGGAGGGGACGTCCTGGTATGCCCCTGACCATTGGATCTCTAAAAAAGTTCACTGATACGGCACAGGTCCCTGAAACACCATGGGGTTAATTTCTCAACCTTTGTAGAACTTGTTCTTCCCAAAGTCCCAAGCATATTAGCAACCTCTTCCTTGTCCTGCCAAATCAACGCAACGTTAACAATATGATAAACCAATGTCATAACCTGAAAGATTTCCATATAGTCCAGATGTTTTCAGATTATATTATGACAGAGAGCAAGAGATTTAACGTAGCCCTGGAACAAAACTGTAAGTGGATATCATTATCCACAGGAATATGAATGATCTTTGATCTTCTTTTCTGGTTGAAATAGAAAAGAATGTTTTTGTCAAATCAATGGTCATATGTTATGTACCTAAGGCCTTGTTAATTTCCTCCAGCCATGAAAACCAGCAGAGCAGTGGCAATTGGGGCTACTATTGATTGAGTTTGTGCTAGCCTATATCCTTTCTCTAGGAACCATGCAGTTTGGGCAGGACTCAGACTTGTGAATTAAATAGAGATGTGATGGAGGATACTCTTGCAGCCTTTATGTCTTTAATGATAGCACTAATCCCCACCCTTTCCCAAAGATGTGATATTAGCTTTGATTTATCCTCTTGGTCATGCAGGGGTGAGAGGGAGTCTCAAAGGATTCCACTCAACCTCCCCGACCATGATAAGTGCTTATTTAACAGTCAATCACTCAATGTGGGGGTTACTTCTATTGCAAAGTATATCAATTCCAACAATATACCATTTTATATGTCCCAGAGACTGTGACTTGTATCTAGAAGTACTCACAGTCTAAATAGTAAGACAAATGTGCAAACCCATAATTCGGAGTTGTTACAAAGATTTGGACCGAGCACTCTGAGGATATACATTGGACACATAAGTGAATACTTTTCTACGTGATCTTTCCTTTGAACGGCATATTGCCATACCTTTAAAAAGAAAGCCTCATTTATTTACCCATACCTATAGTAAACACAGTTTCTAGCACATGTTGAACCTGTATAGCAGACATCATTAGATACTTCTGTTCATTGTCCATTCCACCAATATTGCCAGGTTTAATTTTTGTGAGCTAAAGAACCAAGAGATACTATATTTACTTCTTGGATAAAAGACAAAAGAGCCTTCAGTATAACTGAGATCTAAACTAAGTGCCCTGGAGGTCAAAACAGAATGTCTCAAGGAGAGTGGGCTCCATCCTCTTCCAAATATTCATTCGTTCACTCATTTAAATAAATATCAGCTGAGTGCCTCGTATGTGCCAGTCACTATGCTAGGCACTGAGGACACAGACTGAGTAAACAAAGCAGGTAAATATGCATGTCCTCCTGGGGCCTCTATTTTGGTAGTGGAGATGGGCAATAAACAAGTAAACACATTAAATGTATACAATTTCAAGCAGCAATGAACACTGCAGAGAAAAATAAAGCAGAGACAGGAGACACAGGGTCTGGGGCAGAAAGATGAATTTTAATTAGGTCGGTCAGGGCAGGCTTCCCTGTGAAGGTGACAATGGGACAATGACGTCACCAAAAAAATCAGCCGTGTAAATATCTTAGGCAAGAGTGTTCCAGGCAAAAGAAAAAAACATTTTAAAAGGCCCTGAGAAGGGAGCATGCCTGGAGTATGCGAGGAGCAGAATGACAGAGAAAAGCACTGAGAGCGGAAACCGAAGGAGTAATGGGGATCCAGGCTCTGTTGGACCCCAGAGGCCCTCGTAAGAACTTTGGCTTTTACACTGAGTGAGATAGAGGCCCCTGGAGGATTTTGAGCTGAGCAGTGACATGATCGGAGCTACTTTTTAAGGGGTAATTGTAGCTGCTGTGTGAAACAAGGCCGTAGAGAAGCAAGGCAGACACAGGGCAATGGTGGAGGAGGAGGAGAACACGCTCAGTTCTGCATATATTTTGAAGCCGAAGCTCACAGCATTTGCTGAGGGACTGAATGGGAATGGGAATGGGAAATTGGACTCAAATATGACATTAATGATTCTGCCTTGGCCAATTAGAAGATTGCAGTTGCCATTCACTGACCTGGAAGTCTAAGGGAGGAGCAGGTTTAGGGAGGAGGATTAGGAGTTATGCCTGAGACATATTATTTGGTATGTCTATTAGGATCCAAGTGGAGATGAAGCATTGTCAATTGCTTGCATTAGTCAGGAGTTCAGGAAGAGAACGGGGCTGGAGGTAGATATTTCGGAATCATTAGCCAACAGATGGTTTTGAGTCAAGGAAATGGGCATGAACATAACTAGAGAAGGGTCTAAGGCCTGAGCTGTGGGACCCAATAATGTTTCAAGGTTATGGAGAAGAGGATGATCCAGCAAAGGAGACTGTGGGAGATCATCCAGTGAGGTGAGAAGAAAACAAGTGTTCTTAAAGACGAATGAGGAGAATAGTTCAAGGAGGAGGTAATGCCAATTGTGTTGAATACTGCTAAGAAGTCAAGTAAGATGAGGAGCAAAATTGGCCAATGGATCTAACAAGCTGGAGGTCATGGTGACCTTGACAAGAGCAGTAGATTGCAAAGCAACTGAGAGTGGGATGGGAAAGAGATATTTATCTTTATATTATTTCCCCTTTGATCCTTCAATTTTCTTTTTAACCTGAGCCCATGCGTTTCACACGTGGAGAGGACACAAGACAGAAGGGGAGACCCTGAAATTAAATTTGGCCCTATTAGGGCAAACACGCCGGATCTTAGTTTACAAGGTATCTCTGTGTGATAATAAAATCAACTACAACAGAAACAATTCTGTAAAGAGACTGGATCTCAATAGGCCACAAAATTACAATCTTCACATTTTCTCTAACAAAAGTCCAACAAATTTTTTTTGGACTTGTCACAACACTTGAGTTTTATTTTTACAAATGTATTCAAAACAGCAAAGTTACTCAAAATCTTAGATGTCCTGGAAAATCTGAGGCATACGCTGACTCTGTACAGAACTCATCCTCTTGCCTTTAGGAAAACCTTATCTGAATATTTAACAGTTAATATTGGTTCTTAAAGCAACAATATTTAACCTAACAGCTACTCTGCGTAAAGTAATATATTGAGCATTGACCAATATATTACTTCAGTCACTGATCACAGAGCACCATCAAAAGTTGTAACTCAGTTCTCCTGGGGAGATCTTGGCACGGGACATGTTAGGAACTTTGGGTTCGTCTGATGTAACTGAACATAAACCATTTAGTGTTCACTTTATTATATCCTATGAAATGTGTCCCCAAAACTCCTGCCTCCATCCTCAAGTCTTACCCCATTCTTTGCCCTCCCCTTTGCATCAAAATGCACTGCTCGGGTTTGCCCAGATTCTCTCACTGTGCTCCCCAACATGATAGGAAGTGACAATAGCAGTTCACCATCTCTATGACATGATGGTCTTTTAAACACCGCCCATCTATCCTCGGGGTGAAACCACTACCATTCCTGTAATTTGTCTCCATTAGTCCTTTTCCCAATCCAAGAGCCTTTTTTACCTCTGTTGTCAAATCCAATGGGCTATAGAATTCTAGGAAAAGTCTGGCCCAATTTCTGAATAAATTGATTTTTCTATAGCTCTTACAAGGTCAGTTTCTGCTATAAATTTCCAAGATGTACTTTTAAAAAAAAATTATTATTCCTCTTAAAAACAGCACTGCCCTAGAGGAATACTGCCTTTTGAGAAGTCCTTATAGTCAGAATTTTCATGTTCATTTTTCTCTTCAGTGAACTACTTTCCACACTTTCCTTTCCTCTTCCCTATATACCACATACCACCAATAAAGGACCCATATTTTCAAGAAGAAAACCGAAAGAGCACATCGTGTATTCTCAAAGGGAAATACTCTAGCACATTTAAGTTTACAATATTCAAATAAGAAGTTGCTTCCCATACAAGAAAGTAAGCAACGAATATACTGGAAAGCTTGCTTCCTTTACAGAGATATTCATCTATTTAACATTTACTTAAGGAGTAGCTATTATACGCAAGATATGTGGACCCAGTCGAACACAGAGAAGACTCTGGCAAAGTCCTGCCCTGGAGAAGCTTACAGCCTAGACAGGGGAAAGTGGGGCGAAACCAGTCAGCAAGTGGTAGAGCACAGACTAGGGAGAGGCTCCTCCCCAACAGGAGCCTAGAGAGGACAGTGTGGAGGTAGAATTTGAATGCCTCTTGAAGATTAATGAGGTAGCTTTTGGAGTTGGGGGTTAGAGAACTAAAATGAGGGAAGGAAACTTGCGGAGCAGGGACCTGTGAGTGCACGGCACAGCTTCTGGGCGGGGGGTGGGGGGGATGGGCATGAGTCAGTGCAGGGGGTGAGGCATCAATTGCTTAGCAGTGTGCCTGAAGGGAAGTGGGAGAAGATAAAGTTGGAAAGACAGGTGAGACGCAGGGGTTGCCATGCTAAGGAGGGATATGGGCCCCATTCCCTAGGCTGTGAGAATCCTCCAGGGGATTTCGGTGCAGCGCAAAAAACAAGATGAGAGTATTAATGTATTGGGTAGATTGGAATGAGGCCATATGCAAAAGAGGAGGGCAGTTCAAGAGTTTCTATAATCATAGTCTGGGTCTTGATGAAGTCATAGGATAACAGGGCTCCAGCATTAGAGGGGAGGAGAGAGCTATTTCATAGAGGGAATTGATAGAATCTAGCAGGTGCTAGAATGTGGAAGGTGTGGGGGAGGGAAGGGTCAGAGTTAACCCAGAGAGTTTGAGCCTGGCTGAAGTGCGGATTACAGGAGGCAGGACTTGGGAGGAAAAACATGCCAGGAAAAGACTGTAGGAGATGCCTGTTGACTATTAAAAAAATAAAATAGTCTTAAGAAAAATTCGGAGCTGGAGTTACAAACAAATGTGAAAATCATCCATACAGATGTGACAACCCAAGCCACAGCTTTGGATGAGATTTTCAATTGAGAAACAGCCACAGTTACTGTCTTCACATCATGAAGTCAAATGATGTTTAGCTAATTATCCACTTAGTTTGATGAATGTAGACAGCCGATATCAGATCATTACAGGCTAGACACTTTGCAGACTGAACAGCCCAGGTTTGTAGTCCACATCAATCAAATTAAACGAATCCTTGTCAGATCTGCCCTTGGCTGCGTGCTGTATCGATACAGCCAGTGCGTACATGCTCACACTGAAACTGAAAACCCGACTGCAGAACCTGAAGCGCCAGCATCGTATCTCCACATCTGCAGTCGTCTCAACTGTCAGCTGGTCGTAATGCTTTACACCAGGGTCTCACTGTGCCATTTACAGAGAACTACATGAAGAGGGTATCCTTTAAATGAGAGTTCAACACAATAGACAGGTTTATCTCCATTTCATAGATGCAGAAACATGAAGCTCCGAGCAGGGATAAATTACCTAGGGTCATGTGGCTAATAAGAAGAGGTAACACTAACCAAGTCTTTAGGCTCCAGGTAAATGGCAGGGCAGTTTTTGTTTTGTTTGTTGTACTAAACTATACTGCCTGAAAGAAAGAGAGAAAGAGAGAAAGAGAGGAAGAGAGGAAGGGAGGAAGAGAGGAAGGGAGGAAGGGAGGAAGAGAGGAAGGGAGGAAGAGAGGAAGGGAGGAAGAGAGGAAGGGAGGAAGGGAGGGAGGGAGGGAGGAAGGGAGGAAGGGAGGAATATCATGCTCATTACTAATTAGCACAGTAGGTTATCTAGGCCCACTGCTTCTGCTCCCTTACGGCCACTTCCTTTGCCTTCTTTGTGTTGTCTGACCTTTAAAAAAATGAATCTTATGTGAACATTGTGCTCGTTACTAATTAGCACAGCTGCCTGGAGCAGGAGGTTTACTGTTGGCCACTTCTTTTCCCTTTGGCCGCTTCTTTTGCTTTCTCTGTGTTAACTCACTGGAAATAACTGGGGGCGTGGGTAAGTGAATGGTACGTGCCCACGCACGCGTGCACACACTCACACCTTCTTCGTGGGTCTCAATGTAGTAGGCCAGTTTAGAAGGAGAGCTGTATCTCAATGGCACTTACTGTCAAAACTGCAGGCCCTGTTTCTAAGGGTATTTTTCATGGTTCTTCAGTTGCAGGTAACCAATACCAGCAGTCCTATCTCCATGGATCACACGGCGCAAGGTAAGTCTGTGATTTGATGTTAACTCTTACAACCTTCAGAACACAACTTCTAAGCCAAGTATCATATTGAATTCTAAACTTCAAAATGAAGGTCACTATACTGTGTAAGAAAAGATCAGTCCAAATGAGAGTCAGGGTGTATTTTGCAAGTAAGAGGACGAGAAGAGCAAAAAAAGTGGTGAAAATCACTTTCTAACTTGCTCTAATCTTACATAGATTTATAATATTTCTCTAAATATCTCAACAAATCTGTTAGGTCCTAGCATGTGAGATTCATGATACCACACTTAGAAACAAATTTTAAAAATCAGTTGGAGAAAAACATCCTAATATACCTTCACTTCAGCGTTCTGTCTGTCCTTCCTCCAAGAGTGAAAAAAAAGAGGCCACCTGACATTTCTTAACAGGGAGGCTTGGTGAGGCAGGCGTGGAGCCTCAAACACTTCTGGAAATTAGACCAAGGAAATAGCGTTCCTTTCCTTAGCCATTTGTATTCACTTATCATCACTGGGATTGAAGAGTTTCCTGAGGAAAAAAGACTTGAACCATCATACTATCAGAACTTGAACCTAACTCGCCATGTCCGGGGGAAGGGTGGCCCCTGGTGAAAGTCAGACTACAAATAGCAGCAGTGGGGCTTCTGGGGAAACATCTGAGCTAAAGCATAAGGTCAGCATGTCACCATCCAAGTGGTTTTATATTTCCATGTAGAAACTTCAGAGTTGGAGACAAGAACGGGTGAAACGTCGTAGTCTTTTCATTTAGATAGACAACACAAAAATGTCTAGACTCAGAGGACTTGGGAAACATGTTTTCCCTGAAGAGAAATGTGCTATGCAAACTTTGTGTTCCCCCTGTTTGGAAGAGTGGGGTACACTTGCTACTCTTCTCAAGCCTCGCGATCAGGATTTCTACAGGACTGCAGAGAATACATGGGCTGGTGTCTGACTCTCGCTTTATACTTAATGAGATAATGATTAAGTCAAATAACAAATGGCTGCATAAGGCAGCCTATGCTCTCAGGTTTGGTCAATAGGAAAAAGGAGTGAGTGTTTCCCACGCGCAGGTTGCATAACTAAGAACGAATGTGGGGTCGGCTTTGGCCCTGTGCAGTGAGACTTCCTGGAAGGGCTAACAGGCCCTAGTGGAGAGAAACTACACATATTGCAAAATACCTGGGGGCTGCAAAAGGAGTAAGTAGCTTCCATAAAGGAGAATACTTCACCTGAGTAAAGGAACTTCAGATAAAAGGCCCTTAGCGATCAGGTTCTCCAAGAACTGAAGCTTAACTTAAACCAAAGCTGGGATCGCAGACCACAAATCCATAAGACACTTTCAGACATGTGAGAATTTTCTGCTCCCCATTTAACTCTCCTTTTCCCCTACTCCATTCTAAACTAGGAAGGGCAGAAAGAGATTCTAATGATGGAGGAGGAAGAGGAGGAGAGGACTCCAGCCCCTGCAACTCTGTGGTCCCTAGCCCTTCCTTAAGTGTGACTTAAGTGGGGGAGGGAGAAGACTTCACTTCAAATCAGGCTTGGAGTATTGGTATTTTATGGGCTGGACTTTCTGAATAAAAACTGAGTTTGGTAACCTAAAAAAAATTAAGATTTTGTTTATTTATTTTTAGAGAGGGGAAAGGGAGGGAGAAAGAGAAGGAGAGAAACATCGATGAGAGAGAAACATTGATCAGTGGTCTGTCATCCATGTCCCAACCAGAGGGCAAACATGCAACCCAAGCATGTGCCCTGACCCAAATCAAACCGGCGACCTTTCACTTTGCAGGGATGATGCCCAACCAGCTGAGCCACACCCATCAGGGTGATAACCTAAAAGTTTTTGTACAGAGGCTGCAGGAGACAAAACAAATTTGCATTATGATTACATCCCATGAGTCTTGCTTTTTCTCTGTATCAATTATACACACTTTCCTCCTGCTTAGCCATTTTCACCCAGTCACTTATTTGGGATCTGAGGAGCCTTCTTAGAGGGCAAAAACCTAGAAATGTACTGTAATTCAAAAACATACAGACATGTTTGATGGGCTGAGGTGGGCGAAAGTCAGACTGCAAGCAGGGTAGTTAGATTGTCACCCAGATATCAGTTGAGGTCGCCTTGTCCTCTGCGAATTACAGAACATGGGATGACACTCTCCCCCATCCCGTGGTTAATGGACATCCAGGCTCCTCCTAAATACTTCCATGAATCCCCAAAGACTCTCCCTCTGATTTCTCCTTTCGGTAATGAGGTTCTCAGTCTCTCTCCCTAGCCCGTTGCAGGGCTATTCTACTCACTCTGCATTTTACTTACTCAAATTTAGAACACACAGGCTCTTTGCCTTGATTTCCTGGAAACACCACTCACACCAGACTTCACTTCAGGAGATTACTTTTCGGCACAGAGCAAGCAGCTTAAAATAGAACACAAGACATCCCTGCCTTTGAACATGCTCTGGCCACTGGTGATGTCTGGCCTGTGGTGCCCCTGGAGACTGATGACCTTCCCTCTGTGGCTCCGTCCCTTGTTTCTCCTGCCCCTGCACATCCCTTCTCTGCTCTCCTCCCCAGAAACCCCTCATTTATTTTTTATGTTGATTGGCTTAGCTATCTCTTTGTTTCAATACCACCTTCCAAATCATGCCCTGGGGGCCTCATCTTTGCTAAATTAAAGGCTATTTATTTACTCCAGGGAGAAATTATGCTACTTCTTACAGGCTAAAGCTGCCGCAGTCACTTGTGGTTTTAAACAGTACAATAAGTACTTTTTCTCTGTTATAAGACCAGGAAACAGGGCTTGAATTTGGATGGGCGGGGCGATTATGGTTATAGGTGGTGGAGGTTCCTGAGCTCATTGACAGCCAAGGAGACTGACAGCGTGCATTTGTCCTGAAGAGCAAAGGGTTCTGTATTAATTGAAAATATACTAAAATTCTGGAACTCTTCTGGTTCTGGTGAACTCATTATGGGTCCTTTTCACTCTTCCTGGTTTCCCACCTATCTCTTTCACTCCACCTCCACTCCTGTCCCTCCCATCCCCAACACACACCATGAAAAAAGTAGCATTTGGTAACCATCGGATGTGGTGGCCAATAGGTTCCCTGACGTTGAGGCTCAGTGGAGACACTCCTCATTCATTTAGCCGGGGGCAGTGGATTTCTAACGCCTACACATACAACTGGGTCTGTCCACTGTGGGGTCCTGGTGCCACCATCTGCAGCTGAAAAAACTCTATCATCAAACATGGAATTGTCATACCTATCCCAGCTGGACACAGAAAAATAAAAAAGGAAGTGCCTCCCATCTCACAGGAACAATAGTGAGGGTCTTACGCCTTGAGGAGCAGGGGTTTTACTCCTTCCATGAAGTGCCATTAGATGTGGGACTCCCCATCCTCACTAGCTGCGGAAGCAGCAGCGCCAATAGGAGCAGAGTGGCAGGCTGGGATCAGCAACTCTGTGGACACAAGGGGACACAGAGCAGCAAGTGTGGGCTCAGCAAACAGCAGTGAGGGTAATTGTGGACATATGTAAGCACCCCGTGGAGGGGTTCTGTAAAAAAAATTGGGCTTCCTTGAGTCAACAAGAAGCCAGTCAAATGGAGATTTGCTCGCTACTATTAACTCTTGGGGTTTAATGTGATGTGCCTGCATTTGCAAGCAGCAGCTGCTAAATCCTCAGACACTGGGATTACATGCTGCTGTAAACGGCTTTTGTCTCTAAGTCTATAAAATTAACAGAGACACAAGGCTACACCGTTGTGGAATTGTTCTGTGACTTTGACCCATTCTACCAGCAATGCTTTCCAGAATGCTACTAGAGGAATTTCCACAAAAAGTATTAGAATAGGTAATAATGTCTGAACACCACTGATAAATATTATGTTAAGTGCTCTACCTACCTGATCTCATTAAATCTCTGCCATGACCCTCAGAGGTAGGGGTCATTATCCCCATGTTAGAGATGCAGAAAGAGGCTCAGAGATTTTAAATATTTTGAGATCAGCAACTAAAAAAACATTTAAACTGCTTAATCAAAGATATAAAAATAAACATTAAATTCAGGCAACCAAAAAATCCTGGAACAACTTGTGACACCCCTTAGGTTGGTCGCCCTAGAAGCAAAATTGGAGCCAAGGATTTATGTGCCTGTGTTGTAACAAGGAAGATCTCCCAGAGGATGCCGACTGGGGGTGAGGGAAACAGGCATGGGAAAGGCAGGGAGTCCAGCAAAGGCGTGGTCTCAGGGAAAGAACTGATGGGCAGCTCAAACGTTAGAAAAATTTTAGTTTCAGGTAACAGCTAATAAGCTTAGTAATCAATGTATGCAAAAAGCTATTGTTTCAGGAACTGAAGGAATGACCTACCTTGACTGCAGTAGACCATAAGCAGTTCCACCTTTGTGCCTCAGGATGTCTCAAGCAATCAAGATGGTATCTGAGCCATTGTACGCCAGGGTGAGACACTCACTGCCCAGGACACAGATAAAGACCACCGCCCAGGACACAGGTGAAAGAATGCTGCAGCTTTTTATATGATTAACTTTTCCCCTGAATTCTAACCCCCTTACCTACACCTTTTTTTTTTTCTCAGTACAGTGAACTTTATTGATGGTGCATGACAAGGTAGGGGCCCCTAAGCCCTTCCCCTCTCCAGGGGGTCTAGGATGGAAGCTGGAGGTCAGGAGATTCTCAGTGTGTTGGGGGATCGATTTGGGACAAGGACTCCCCAGCAGCTGAGGGTCTCTCTTCCTGTCACTGGGGCTGGTGGTCCAGGAGGCTTACACTCCTTGGAGGTCATGGGGACCATAAGGTCCACCACCCTGTTGCTATAGCCAAATTCATTGTCATGCCAGGAAATAAACTTGACAAAGTGGTCATTAAGGGCGATGCCAGCCCCTGCATCAAAGGTGGAAGAGTGAGTGTCACTATTAAAGTCACAGGAGACAACCTGGTCCTTGGTATAGCCCAGGATGTCCTTGAGGTGGTCCTCTGAGGCCTGCTTCACTACGTTCTTGATGTCATCGTGTTTGGCCGCTTTCTCCAGGTGGCGGGTCAGATCCACAACCGACACATTAGGGGTGGGGACATGGAAGGCCATGCCAGTGAGCCTCCCATTCAGCTCAGGGATGACTTAGCCCACAGCCTTGGCAGTGCCAGTAGAAGCAGGGATGATATTCTGGGCAGCCCCTCAGCCATCACACCACAGCTTCCCAGAGGGGCTGTCCACAGCCTTCCAAGTGGCCGTGATGGCATGGGCTGTGGTCATGAGTCCCTCCACGATGCCAAAGTTGTCATGGATGGCCTTGGCCAGGGGGGACAAGCAGTTGGTGGTGCAGGAGGCACTGCTGCAGATCTTCATGGAGTTGTCATACCTGTCATGGTTCACACCCATCACAAACATGGGGGCGTCCGCAGAAGGGGCAGGGAGGGTGGCCCTCTTGGTTCCACTCTTCAATGAGCCTCAGACTTCTCCATGGCAGTGAGGACACCAGTGTGCTCCACAGCACGGTGAGCACCAGCACCTGCACTTTTCTTCTCCTTATCAAAAGGCTCAGTTTAAAATGGAATGTAAGACGGTCTCTTAGGGTGCAAACCTGCCGTCTTCTCAGATCACCGGCCATCTGAATAAAGTGCCCATAAAGACTCAACCCCTGTCTCTGCTTATTGGGCCTAGTAGGTGACAGGCAGCACGAACACCGGCTTTTCCGGTTTCAGAACCACAGAGAGCGCCTTCACCTGATGCCACCGGGGGGACCCGGGCCGTGAGCTACATCTCATAGTCGTCTAACCAGAAGCACTCCCACACCTGCAGGTCAGGGTTGTCCCTGGGCGAAAAAAAGGTCACAGGACTGGCCACTGAAAGCAAATCACAGTAAACCCACTGGCACAAACAAACAGTAAAGAGGGATCTGAGGAATTTGGCCGGGGCACCAGCATTATCCAGTATACCATTCAACAGCAGAGCTGGCTTTCACCCAGCTGCAAATCCTTGAAAGTCATCGCCAGTGAGAGCCAAATTAGAGGGAGTGTTTTTGTAACTGGGGCTTCAGGTGGGTTGCATATAACCAGGAAGAGTAGAAAGACTTAGGCCAGCATTTTTTGTTTATTCAAACTGGTCTGCAATTTGGGAGCCCAGCATTTTCAGGTTCGTTAAGGGCGAGTGAATGTGAAGCCAATGGGGCAGCTTGATGTGGCCAAGCACCTCTGGCTTCACCCAAAGATGAGGCGTGCTTTCCCACACAGGAGCCACTGCTTGTCTCTGTGACCCTGAGCAAATCATTTCACTATGTGAGCCTCAGTTCCTTTAGAGGGAAAAAGAAGAAAATTATCCACCTGAGAATTGCTGGAATAATCTAATGAAATGATGCCTATAAAGTGCTTTGTAAATGGTCAGCAGGACATAAATATTAGTTATTAATAATATTAGATTTAGTTGGATTTAACAGAAAGAATCATATTTCCATTCATATAGGCTACATGGAGGTACACATGACCACAACTAGATGTAAATTTCAGAGAAATGGAGTCCTTTCTTATTCACAAAGCAGCCTGACCTTGACTACTTCCTAACATCTTTATCTAAACTGTAATCCAGTTAGAGATTAGATGGATTTGGAAAGAGAGCAGCCTTGAGTTTCAGGAAATCCCAGCTCACAATGATGCAGACCAGCTAGACCCTGGGAGGGAGGCTTGGACTTCATGGGCTGCTACTGCACCCCTTACCTTCACACATCCCATGGCCCTCATTCCCCCTATCAACTGCACTGAAACTCTCAAGCACCCCCAAGAGAATATGACATGATAAACACACTTACGTGAAGGTGCAATGACAATGGAATAATCATTCCTCCCACTAGGCACACAGCCTTAACCCAAAGGAATAGCTCTCAAATGTCGATGAAAAGCTGGTTCATGGATGAAAAATGCAAGCGGAGATCTGAGCACCCAGGGCAGTAGTCTGGAAGTCACACCAGACCGCTGATATGGAGAACTAAAGCTAGCACTGTTTATAAGAAAAATGTTTCTCTTGAAAGTGATTCCAAGTACAGGACACAAGGAGACTCAATTATCACTTAATGTTTCCTTCTCAACCATCTTTTGAGATAAAGAATTGACTTTGGGATCAGAACAATCTGAGTTTTACTCCTGACTTCAGCATTTACCAGCTATGTGATCTTGAGCGTCATCTGAAACTCAGCCTTCCGATCTGTGAAATGGGATTAACAGTACCTCTCTCATTAAGTTACTAGAAGAACATAAGCAAATTGCTTAGCACAGTTTCTGCTACATAGCTGACATTCGACAAATATTATCAATAAAGTTAATAATAATATGTAAATGGCCTAGACCACTGTCTATGACATAAAACATTAGCATCGTTATTCTGCTCCTCAGAGAGCATTTCAGTGGTTTGCAGTTGCCAGACATGCAGTAAATGTTGGTCAAATTAATGCATACACAACAAGCTTCTTAACCCATTGAGGAAATAGAAATCTTCTAAATTCCATGCCTGGGAAAATCCCTTACCTCCTAAACATCTGAAAAATAGCCCCTGTAACACAGCCTAGGTTTCGTGTACCATGCTATCATCCAACAGTTTCTCCCTTGTCACACCAAGAGGAGAGCAGTGGGTGGCACCCACAGCGTTCCCAGACAAGGGGCTGGACAGAGGCCGTCAGCGTCAAGAGTGCTGTGAGTCACCAGCAGTTTCTGTCTGGAACTGAAGCAGGAAGTGCTGTGACCAGGGAGTTGTGCTAATTCACCTGCTTACAAAGCCAAGCCTCAGAGTGGGAATATCACAGACATTTGTTGTTTCTGAAGTGACATCTACTCTGACTTTGCACAAAGTATGGAGCTAATCGGTATCCAAACACCTTCTCATGTCAATGAAAAACATGCAGAAATATAGGACACCACCAGCATCACAATGAGAGTATCGCTCTCTCTTTTCAGTTATCTCTACCCCTGGCAGACAATTCTTCCTCTGCAGATTTTGAGGGGGCAGAAGAAGGTAGATTTGCTTATTCAAGCAGCCTCTCCAGTTGAGGCACTGTTTCCTTGAGCCAGGACTGAAAAAAAGCCAGAGGGAAGAATCCAGAACAGGAATAAGGGGGCACTTGGGCAGAGGTGGCTGGCTTCTCCGTGAAGAGGTTATGTTGGCAGCATCCCCTTGGACACAAGGGAAAGAGCCATACCGCCTGAAGTCCAATTTCAAACACATACCCCAAAGTGATGGCTATGGAATTCCAGGAAATGACAGCATCTTCAGTGAGGAAGATCATTTTTACTGACAATAACAGTTGTCATTTATTAAGTATATACGCCATGTTCTATGCAAAAATTATCTGCACAATAAACCTTTAACAGGTAGTATGTTAGTTTGTAAGGCTGCAGTCACAGAATATTACAGACTAGATGGCTTCAACAACAGAAACCCATTTTCTCACAGGTCGAGAGGCTGGAAATCCAAGACCAAAGTGCTGGCAGGGTTGGTTTCCTCTCAGGGTCATAATGGAAGGATCTGTTCCAGGCTTCTCTCCTTGGCTCACAGAGGGCCACCCTCTTGCTGCCTCTTCATATGGTCTTCCCTCTGTGCGTTTGCATCCCTGGAGTATCTTTTGTGTGCTCAGTTTCCTCTGCTTATAAGGACATCGTGGTGGGGGGAAATGGACAAAACTGTACTTGAACAACAATGAAAAGCTTTTTTTTATAAAGACATCAGTCAGATTGGATTAGGCCTCATTCTAACTTAATCATTTTTCCCCAATAGCCGTACTGTAACTTAATCATCTTTTTCAAGCCCTGTCTCCAAACAGTCACATTCTGAGGTACTAGGGGTTAGGATATCAGCATATGAAGTGGGATGGGGCCATAATTCAGCCCATAACAGACACTATGATTCCTATCTTACTGATGAGCATTTTAAGGTCTGCTGTGTATAACATAGCTAGTAAACGGTAAAGGCAGAATTTGAATTTGGGTCCATTTGACATGAAATTTTGTTCTCTCTACTGTATGTATGACACTGTCTCTGCAAGCTGCTGAGCAGTACAGGGATGAGGCTAAGCGTGACATCAAAATCAGGATTTGCAGGCTGCTGCTGTGTCTAGAAGGTTTTGGTAGGTGCTTTACTGAGAAGCCTGCTTTGAAATGCATAATAAGTGTAAATCCTGCAGTTGTCGATTCATTTACATTTTGTTCCTTTGTTACTATAGAAAATTTCTCTAAGCAACAGAAAAATCAATAATCCACCCCTGCACAGGCACATACCTGCCCTGGCTAATTATTTAAGACATTGCTCAAAGCTATGCTCCTAATTAACAGTGTGCACCGCTCATGCCAAAACATGAGCCCAGCATCTCTCAGTTTGTAATCCATCTGGTCTCCAGGCCCACGCTGCCAGTGTCAGGTACGGCTGCCACCCGCATGTCACCTGTCTTCCTGCACGGGGTGGGAGGAGCGCTCCATGGTGGGTAATGAATCAATAACAGCCAATTCTCTGGACTCTGTTGACGTGCATGGCCAGTTTTCTCTTGTGATTAATTACACTCGTTTTTGCAGGAGGATTAATTCACTTTTCTGGAGAGCTTTTCTGATTTTTACTATTAAAAAGCAAATCTCAACAATCTCCCTAGCTCAGAAAGAATGGAGTCCAGTTCAGAGCAGATCACCATTGTCAAAATCCAAAGCTTGAAAGGGAGGATGGTTACAAATACAAGGAAGGGTGTGTGTGTGTGTGTGTGTGTGTGTGTGTGTGTGTAGATATATGTGACATACACATATAAGGCATAAACATAAATCTTATACAATTTTGATTTTTCTAACTAAGATGACTGTATGTCTTTTTTTTCATGGTTGCCACTTATTTCAAAAAGCCTATTAAAGTAAATGTACAAGCAAACCAGATACTGCCCATTTCAGATACTAAGATACTCAAAAAAGAGCAGATAATTGGAGACATGTTCACAATTAGGCCTAACTCTCTTCAAACAAAGAGCGACCCCCCAGTTAATTAATGTTTGTCAAGTACTTTAAAATTATACAATTCAACATGCAAGACATTCCCGCCTAAAGATAGGAAGACAAAAGGATTGTGGAGAAGCAGCTTAGGCTGGTTCTGGGTGATGAATCTTTCTCAGTTATTCATCAGATTTACCAAAGAGTGGGGGGAAAGCCCCCCTATCACACAAAGCAGCTGGAACTAAATTTCCTTAAAATCTATTGTTCTGTCTCTACCTCTCATTTTGCTCTATGGGTGAATGAGGGAGTAAATTCTTTGGCAAATCATTTCACAGGAGTAGTAACATCAATTCTTAATTATTAATACCATGATTTGTTATTTATTGAGCATCAACAGTGCATTAGAGGTTGTACGAAACACAGATAGCTCCAAGTCTTAAATCAAGCTGATTCACTCAGGAATGTGGGTCTTTATTTAGTCTTTTTTTTTTTTATGGGATTTGGGCAGTGAGCTGGATAATGAGGTGCTGCCTGTCTTGGAGGGAAGTGTCTTTCTGGCACTTAGGTTTTATCATCCAACAAATAAGAGCAGAGCATTTACCTGAGAATCAAAGACTCCACACTAGGGAACAGACCTTGAAGGACAACATAGCAGTGGTCTCGGAACTTCACTGTCATGTACCCACCTTAGTAAACTCTTTGAGCACACACCGTGTTATTTTATATACTTGCTCATACATTATATATGTACACCATGGCACCAATACATTATAATTATTATAAAGCATACAAAATAAGAAACATTTAAAAGATAACATGATGGTAAAATATTTTAAAGTGATGTTTGTTTCATTGTATTTTATTAAAAAGAACAAAGAATTTTTCCTCTCACTAAAAAGATGTCACCATTGCGCTGGCCAGGTGGCCCAGTTGTTTGGAGCGTCATCCGGTACACCAAAAGGATGCGTGTTTTATCCCCAGTAGGGGTGTGTATGGGAGGCAAATGAGTGATTTTTCTCTCATATCACTGTTTCTCTTTTTCTCTCTCATTCTCACTTCTTCTCTCTCTAAAATCAATAAACATATCCTCAGGTCAGGATAAAAAAATAAAACATGTCACCATTGATAACATTTCTTTACTGAGAATAATACAATATGGTTCACTATTTTTTTAAATCTTAGTTTACTATTTTGTGATACAAGGATTTGAAAGTTTGGTGCAACTTCAATGACTGCCACACTGAAAAAGTTGCTTCTCAAAAATATGTCCATCCAAAAGGGAGGAAAAGTGTATTATTGGCTGGGCTTACCAAATCATTAAACTTATTTTTAATCTCATATGCCAATTATGTGAAAGTTTTTGTAGAAATTTGCTAGTAAATTTCTACTTTTCCTCCTCTATCATTTGGTCTTCCTAACAAATTGGAACTTACTGTATTTTCATATATTTAATAAATAGTTCAAAATACAATGAAATTTTGTTTTTAATTCAGTTTTGAAATTCTAAATTTTCTAAATTTGTGACCTATGGTTTTTAAAATTTATACACTTATACAGCTTTGGCAACAAAAGTAATGGTGGAAATATTTTCAGCCATTGTTTTCAAAATGTTTTCTTCATAGCACAAGTGTCTTTCAAAAAACAACTGATTTCTCATTTTAGAAGAGTAAATTAGTTTAGTTGATTGATAAAAGTCTTCATTTGAACCCCATTTTTTCACTAATTAACTGAGCGAGCTTGGGAAAGTCACTTCATCTTTCTGTGCCTCAGTTTCCTCATCTGTAAAATAGCGTTAGTAGTCCCTATCTTCTAAAACTGTGTGAAGAGTCAATGACTTAACCCATTTAAAATAGAACAGTATCTGTCCAATAATATACCCTATATAAATGGAACATGTTTAGCATATTAATTTTTCAGAAATTTCCACCAAGAGTCCTACTGCCAATAGCTACTTATCATCACAGGTGGTCAGCATCATTGAAGATATGTCTTTTTATAAAGGAGAAATGTACAACTTGAACTATGCTTTACTTATTTTGCCCAAAGATAACCCACAAAGCTTTCTGTGGCACAACAGATTGTCATGGTTTTTCCCCATTTCATTCAAAACATAATACAGATACTACAATTTGCAATTCTTTTATAATATAGTCTTAAATTTCCTTAGCTGGGCGCAACGAACTACAATCTGTGGAAACATGCTAATGGGGGTAAACAAACGAAGCTACTGCTGCAGCCTTCGGCATCAGATGACTCTGGCCCTGCCCACGGGGTCCTATGTGAAATCTCAGTGGTGACCTGAGACTGTCTGATTCTCCAGACATCAAATATTAGTAAGCTTACTTCCTCTTTTTACTTCTAGATAAAATGTAAACATTAAGGAGGTGTCCTTTTTGTTATGCCTTCCACTGTGGAGTCCACTAAGCTGGTCCAGTGGCTTCTCAACAAAGATTCTCTGGATTCTGCCCAGAGCTGCTGAATCAGGCTTTCAGGTTAGCCCTGCTTCTAACCAGGTCCCAGGTTGCATTTGTCTGACAACTAGATGACTATCTCACCTCCCCAGAAGGGAGGCTCCCTTACCATAGCTTTGACAGGTGGTCGTCCTCTTGAACATTTCCAGTGACAAAGAGCCTATTACCTTCCAGTGTGATCCCCGTTATTTTGGAGTCTGGTAATTGTCGGCAAATGTTTTCTTCTAGCTCCCTATCATTTTACCCACTGGCATGAGTATTTTGCTCTCTGGTGTCACACAGAAAATGATTCGCACCATCTCCTGTCACATTCCTCCTCTCTCCTCTCTATGCCCTTCAATCACTCCCTATTTGACTTGGTTTCTGGGATGTTTTTCTGCCCTGACTCTCCTCCCTGGCTGCTCTCCTAAATGTTGCTCAATATCCCACATGTCATCAGACCAGTTCAGGAGCAGTGAGTGTGTGGCCTCCACTGATTACTGCTATAGTGGCATCGTTGATGCCAGGGATGCACCATCGCCAGGTGAGGCTGACATGTTCTCTCCGTTTGGGCGTTTCATGTATACGCACTATACACGTTTGCTAATAATAGAAATACCTTTTGTAATTGAGACGAAGCATTTTCAAACTCTCATCAGGACATTCCCTTTGTTTCTTTGTATATATAATATACTGATCTACCGTGCAAAGCCCTAAAGATCTGATAGTCTATTGTGTGTCTCATAGTCCTGTCTCATATCATTAAAGATATGGGATCAAAAAACCCCCTGAACCTAAAGCCAGATCAACTGGTACCATCTAGTCCAAGCTCTGCTGTACAACTATTAGTGGTACACTTACACTTTCTATAGCTCTCTATGCTCACCAATAAAATAAGGATGTGAAAGCCTTTTAAAATTGTTTTAAAAGTTATACTACATTGTTAGTAGTATAATGCAACCTGTAGGCACTTAGTAAATATTAATGGGGAAATGAAACAGATAGATAAATGATAGAGAGCAGACTGAATAATGACAAGAAGAGAGGTTCAGAGGAAAGATAAGACATAACATCAATTCAAGCTCTTGGCACCTTAAGACGGTGTCTGTCACTGATGGCAGCACAGAAAGAATCACAATGCTTTAAGTCCAGTGCAGTGTTTAAAGAATGCAGGGCTTAGTTTCTGGGGAGGGATCATCTCACCCACAATCCGATAGCCCCGTGCAGTTAATGAGGCATCTAGTAGCACCTGTTCAGAATTTACCCAGGAAGAAATGTAATGGGTAGGAGGCAGGAGCTAAGAGGCAAAGCTTACATTCATCAATGCACATTGTTAGTCTTCCGGGGACAGCAAAATATTTAACTGCTGAGCAGCAAATCCCATTTGACTGTTTAAGTAAAAGGTAATGATAAATATCAAGCTAAAAGTGTGTGCCTTTCTACATTTTATTAAATAAAATACACTAATGGCTTGTGTATGAAATAAAATTGCATTTTCAACAAGTTTTTCATTCTCCCATGAACTAAGTGTCACCGGGTATTTGATCCTATGCATTTAGTCATCCATCCATTTATTCAAACATCTCTTAAGTGAATATAATGTTCCAGGCTTCACCTCACAAAAATCAAGGCTAAAAGATGAATAACCTTATACTCTGTGGACTAAAGCAGCAATTTTCAACTGGTGTGCCATGGCAGGCACAATGGTGTGCCACAGAAGTTTTAAAACATGCAATACTTGACTGTTTAGTGAGAGGCACTGACCACTTTCCCCTTAGGTTATCAGTTAAAAAAAAATGACAGCAGCCAACACAACAATAGCCATCTGGTATGAATACATCAAAATTATACCTATTTTTTCTTATCAGATTGTCAAAAAATATAAATATTTTTTGATGTGCCACAGAATTTTAGTAATCAGTTTGTGTGTGCCATGAGATGAAAAAGGTTAAAAATTGCTGGACTAGAGAAGGGCAGAAAGGAGGGAGACAGAGAGACAGAGACAGAGAAATGAGCAGGAAGAACAACGTAAAGGCAATATGATGTGATGGAACACAGGCCGACTCAGGGTGCAGTGGGCTTGCAGGTCATCTTTGAATAGCACGTGAGTCAGGGCTTCGTTGGGGATCAGAGAAACCACTCTAGCTGGTTTAAATAGAAAGAGATTTAATATAGGGAATCAGGTGCTCACAAAATCATCGCGAGGTCAGTTGGAGCGGGGCCTATGCTGAGCCTGGAAAGAAGAGTCTGAGAATAATGCTGCCGAACTGCGCCCCCACCGGCAGCTGCCCTCTCTGCCAAATTCGGAAAGCTCAGGAATCAAGAGGCTGCCAACGTAACGTGGCTTCAAAGAGTACACCCCAGTAGCAGTTTTCTGGGGATCACAGTTGTAGAGTCTGCTAGATCCTTACTGGAAAATAAATAAGTGAATAAATAAGTAGTAACAGACCACCACTGCTCTTGTCATTTACTAACTCACTTCTCAGCAGCCCAGCAAAGAATGCGAAGTTGGAGAGATCTCAGGGCAGCGAAGAGGACGGACCGAAGGAAGAAGGACCACCATGTGCGTGAGCCCACCCAACACTGGAACCACGTCCCCGAAAGCTACGAACAGAGCCAACGGCAGCGTTTGTAATGTCCCCGTGTTTTTGGCCATTGTTGTTACTGACATTGCAACACTGAAGTCAAATCCACACATGTACAGTTTCCCGGTGGAGTAAGTATGAACTCCGAGTCAAGAGGCTGCGACATCTTTCTCGGCTCTGCTGCTAACAGTGTCCCCTAAGGGGAGGGTGGGGGAGTCATTGAACATTTCTGGCTTCATTTTCTTTTCCCACCTGTAAAATAGGGAGTTTTCATGAGTCTCGGTGAATAAATCAGGAATTAATAAGAAATAGAAACACTGAAACTCATCATCTTGGTGTGAGTGATTTCACACATACTAGTTGGATATTCTGTTTAGTGGGAGAAGGGAAATCCATAATATTTGCAGAAACTCACCTTGTGAGCAGTAAATTTCTCTCCTAATAATACAGTATTGTACTTTTGTTAGGCTAATGTTAGAACAATGGGCACCCAATAAATACTTGTTGATATGAAATAAAAATGTAATCATCATGGAATTCATTTTTCTTTGCAAATGCAATCTCCTCTCATGGCATGTTGGGGAAACCTGCAATCGTGCTCCACATGTTGGCTGGTAAAGCAAATAAATGAGAGCATCAGAGCTTTGCATTGTTTGCTGTTCCCTGTGCTCAGTCAAGGTGAGTACTTGGCAAGCGGAGTAGTCTTTCGTTTCACAGTTTTCATGAATATATAATTCATCTAGTCACAATAGATGTATTTCATGCAGTTTGGAAAGCCACGTGTTATTTCCTTGCTTATAATGGTCTCCTCTGCCCCTACTTAGAGACTAACAGGCTCAGCAGCTGCTGAAGGTCAAGCTACCACAGAGTTACCGAGTTACAGCACACAGACGGTAGAGACTAGGCGGCATGTAAATCACCCACAGGAGCATAGGTGACATGAGATGGAGAAGAACTCTAAACACTTCTCTGTTTCTACAGAGAGTCAGTCTCAGCCTCTCTCTCTCTCTCTCTCTCTCTCTCTTTCTCTCTCCCTCTTCCCCTCTTTCTATATTCAGCCCAAGAGGAAAAAGGGATCCAAGCAAGCTATGAAAGATAATATACAATCAGATAAGCCTTTAAAACAGGTGATGGGCAGAGAAAATACAATGCAACATGAACTGACTACTTCATTGGGTTAGATTTTCTGCCTCAGCATCTGCCCTTATGTGAGAGTCAATGATGATCAGAAAGGAAGCCACTGCTAAAACAAGAAGTCACAGAATTAGATCGAGGGGAGGGGAGAAAGGCTGCAAAAAAACCGTGAGTAGATGTGTAACATGACCATGAACCTCACTCTGGTGGAAGTTTGGGCTGCAAGCTTTCCCCCAGATGAATGGAGCTAGTAACATATGTCTGTGCTGTGCCTGTCTCCTCTCTCTCCCTCTCTCTCTCTCCCTCTCTCTCTCTCTCTCTCACACACACACACACACACAGTAAGAGAGAAATTTCATAAAGACTGCCTTAACCGATTAACAATTACAAAATAAGAACTATGACTACGCTATAACTGAATTGTCACCTGCAGTACAAAAGGACAATGCCCAAGTTTCCTCGTACTTATAATGAGGTTTTTACCTCAAATGTGCTATTTCACCAAGCTTATGTCAATTATTTTGTCTAATGGGAAAAACTGATCCCCACTTTCTTTCTAACATTCCTATCTACCAAGGTATTTTTATCCTTTGGTCTTCCTGCTTGTTCCCAGAAACTGACTAACATTCTTGATTTTATAAAGAAACTTTTTATATTTATTATCATTCCAAGAGATTTATTCTGAATCCTGGCCAACTTCACTTGCTGTTATAAAAAAAACAAAAGAAAAGAAGAAAAGAAATATTTAAAACTTAAGAGTGCTTTTTTTGTTAATGCCCACAGGGAAACAAGTCCCAGTGAGCAGTTATGTGGCTCATTCACAGTGAAATTTGTTTTCTCTGCTTTAATCTTTTTCAATGTGTGGTAGCCATTGAGAGTTCATATAGACCTATTAGAAAATGCTCTTGGGCCTAGGGTATGTTCAAATGTGGGTGTCATAGAAGACTGGCATCTCTTCAATGGCTGAATTACTCTTTAAAGGGGTGTTATGAGGAGTAATAAGGGCAAAGCAGGAATTGTGGAAATAGAACTCCACACAGGAATTACAGGAAAGAACACATTACAGAACTAGGGAGACTGGCACATGACCTAGGCCTTGGGTTGAGCCTCAGAGGCCATTCCTCCAGCATTCTCTCAGCCACCTAGGGACTTCTGACCCTTACATGAGTGCTTACTCTGTTGAAGACATCCTCCTTTCGCAGGAAAGAATCATGCAGACATGGCTTGGTTCCAGGGGAACACTGGCTGGCTCTCAAAGGCTGAAGAGGATGACCAGCTGGTTCACCAAGACAACCCAGCTTCCCCCAGCAGCCAGAGAACACAATTTCCGTGACATAACGTGAGGTAATAGACAGGTCAGCCCACTGCTTCGGTGGTAAGGAAGAGGATTACCCAGCCACTCCAAGCAATAGTGCGTGCAGGACTCGGGGTGGGAGAATGCCCTAGAGATTTCTTGCCTAAATATCAAAACGTAAGCTCATATTATGTTCACAGTCTCTGAATAAGTGCTCTGCTTTTGGCTTCACTTCGCCTGAGCAGGGCCACAAAGTGCCTGCAACCTGGGGCGAAAGCTTCCATACAGGCACGGCACGCAGGCCACAAAGAGTACCTCTGCCACCCGCGAAGTTTCTCATTTTCTTCAAGCTGTTTACAGGGGGGGAACCTGCATTACTAATTATTCTAACCCTCCACCAGTAACTTAGGTTGTAAGGAGACTTTTATGTGTTTTAAAACCACATTTGTGTTAAATACCAACGTAAACAAAGCACAGACACGTTGTTGTGTAGGATCATGGTTCGTGGAGATGGTAGTTCTTCCCCATTTCAGTTATTTCACTCTGCGTACATTAAACAATTACCAAGATCGTGTTCCCTTCCAGGCCTCAAGGACGGGTTTAATTTCGTACAGCTCTCAGACTTGATGGCTAATAGCAATAATGCTGAACACAAACATCTGGACTCACGACAGGAAATCAGTTCCTTCGCTTTGAGGCCTGGGGTGCAAACCTGACAGAAAGGCATGGAGAGCTTCCATGTCTCAGCCTCAGACGGAGAAATGAAACGGAAAGGTCTTCTATGATGTAAGGAGGGAGATTGACAAGAAATGAAAACTGCACTTAGAAAACATTCTCCTGCCGTCAAAGTGGTCGTCTACTTGGAATTTTTATATTGAGAAAATGGGAAGGCAAAAGATACAGAATACAGAATATTTTTAAAGCAACTTGCAAACACTCTTAATTTACCTAAAATCATACACTGTACCTACCCCCCAAAAAAAGCTGACAATAATGTGAAGAGGAAGATTTTCAATGATTGTATTTGAAACGTTCATTCTAGCCCCAGAATGAGGTTGACCCAATCCCCATGCCAGAGATTGTGGAAATACAAGAGATGTCTAACTAACTGGCAAGGGGAGAGGGTGGTACTTACAGTCACAGAGTTACTTTTTTTTTTTTTTAGCTTGCCAGCCTTCATTGAATTGTTGTTCTCAGTGAGGTTTTCTATGATCACTCCATTTATGTCAGTGACCCTACCATGAGATCCAAGTCCTTCTCAGTAACTCCACCCGTCACTTGCCCCCTCACCTCTACCACCAGAGCAACAGTAAACACACGTAGAAGAACTTTCACCTGAAAGGTAGAAGCCACTACATGGATACAGCAGAGAAGATGTTACTCAGGCTGTCAAATCTCACCCTGCAAGAAAAGCGTGGAAAACCCATATCAGGCCTATCGGCCAGCCATCCCACCCCCCGCAATTTCCTACTGGTTACGGCTGCCCTAGCCATTTAAGCTCCCACAGTTCGGCTGATCCTTCTCACCTCCTTCCATTCACACTTACTAGGGGTTGATGTCCCCCCACCAAAAGACATATTTAAGCCCTAACCCCTAGCATCTGTGGAGTGACCTTGTTTAAAAATAGGATCTTTGCATATATAATCAAGTTAAGATAAAGTCATTAGAGTGGGACTGATCCAGTGGGACTAATATGCTTGATGTTCTTATAAGAAGAGAAGAGGCACAGACAGAAACACACAGGGAGAACGTCATGGCCGTGGGGATAGAGGCTGGACTGACGCAGCTGTAAGCAAAAGAATACCAAGGATTGCCAGCCACCACCAGGAACTAGCAAGAGGCAGGGAAAGATTCTACCCAGAGCCTCATAGCAAGGGCGTGGCCCTGCAGACACCTTTATTTTGGACAACAAAACTGTGAGAGAATCAATGTCTGTTGTTTTAAGCTCCCAGTTTGTGGTACTTAGTTAGCAGCCTTAGGGAACTAATAAACAGCCCCCTCTTCCTTGTTTCTCCTCCCTTCACTTTCTCAGCAGAGGTATTTAGCATCTCTTTTATTACTTGACACTTACCCTCATATCCTCAGATCCTGGATCCTCAACTTTGACCCACAAGGGGCTAAAGGATGTGTTTTCCCAGTCAAGGATGGTTCCCTCCCTAAGAGAAATTCTGGTGGCAGAGGTTAAGAAAATTATTTTTTCTCAACTACCTAGCGTGTGTTCAAATGGCGAAAATAAACAATCCATGTGCCCAAATTAGATTTGGGGGTCAAAACTCAACAAATTAGCTGTTGCTCTAGATCATATAAGCAGACTGACAGCTCCCATAACCACTGACAGCTTCCGACTGTCAGCAGGGACAAAGACCTTCAGGTTTATCAGAGCCTATGAAGCGGGCATGTAAACTGGCCTCTCCCTCCCTCTGCCCCATCCTGGACTGCCCTCTCCCCCACTTCCACTTTTGCTCTGACCACACTGGCTTCTTTCAGTTCCTCATTTTCAACACATACTCCCTCCGCCCTCAGAGCATTGACTCTGCTGCCCTGTGGCCTGAAACTGCTTCTCCAGAACTGTCGGGCCTAATCAGCCTCTGATCTCAGCCCAACGGTCAAGTCCTGCGAGAGGCCTTTTCTGACGCCCCAGGACTGAGTCACATGCCCCAATTACAGACCTTTATGGCACCCACTGCTTTTCCTTAAAAATGTTTATTAGTTTTTAATTACAATAAAAACTCTTTTAATTGAGCTTCTCAGGAAATTAACTGCTGTTTTCAAATCCATTTGTAACATGTATTGACTGATAGGTCAGAGCATAATAATGGCTGTGCCCTCTGCCACCCAACACATACATACCCTTATCACTTCTACCCTCAGGAGCTGAGCTCTATCCTTGCTACCAAGGGGAGGTTGTTTTTGTTCCCAAACCTGTTTATGGCAATTGTACTTGATTACTATAATTACGCAGCTTAATTAAAGATCACGCAAACTGATTAAATATAAGCATAAAAAGAGAGTTGCTATTACTATGAAAACTAAGTTAAATGCTTTGGAAAGACTTGAAAAAGCTGGTGGGGGAAGGGTGAATTGCTCTTCAATTAGGCAGGACAAGTATGAAAGACTGGAGAAAAAAATAATAAAAATCTAAATCAATTCAAATTATTTCACAAGTGTCTTTAAGTTTTCCCTCCACTTTAAAGTGTCTGAAACTGCAAATTGTCGATGATGCACATTTTGAGTGAGCTTTATGCAAAAAAGGTGATATAAAACTTCAGTTACTAGACTGATCCTCAACAAAAGCACCTTGGCCATATTACATTTGGCAAATACATAGTCATTTTTGTGTTTGCGGTAAAAAATAAAATTACATATAATATACATTCACACACATATACAATACATATTTTAATGATTTCCTACTTTAACTGCATTTTATAATTGCCTACTCAGCTACTAGTCTTGCTCTCCTTAGAGAAGGGGTCTCTAGTAAATAACTCTCGATGTGATCAGCTGATTAACATTTATCTCCCCTACTCGATTGTGATTTTCATTACAAGGGGCAGGGCTCTTTGGTTCAACCTGAGTTCTAGTGCCTAGCAGGGACACACAGTAGGTACTCAATAAGCATTATTCTGAATAAATGATTGAAAGATAATTTCCCTTTATTTTGTGCTCTGCAGACATAGCAAATAATATAGCAAAATATTTAAGCATATTCCTTAAAATGCTCAAAACAGTGAAAAGAATTATCTTTCAAAATTCTTCTGAGCAGTAAGTGATAACTTCAACACTGTGGCAGACCATACAGTATGCTGGGGCATGTTGGAGGACAGGGATGTCTTTTCTTCCCACCTGATAAGCCAGCCCCCCGTTTTGTCTGACCGGGACTCCCTGGATGGGTGTGGAGGTGAACCAGAGAACCGAGGCGGCACTTCATGCTCTTCTCTCCTCTCTTTATGCCATGAGAAATCTATCCTCCTCCATTATCTAGGCTTACTGAACATAACAGAAGGTTTTAATCCATGAAAATAAAAACTTTCCCCATTTCTACGCCATTTCCTGCTTCTCTAGGTAAAACAAACTTTCCCTGAGGAAATGATATAAATGTGCTCAAATGTTCTTAAAAGATCTCCTATAGCACAAAATATTTATGAACTAAACCATGTTTCTTTTCATTTACATGTAAAAAGAGATATGTATGTGGCAGCGGAAAAAAATAAAGATAAGAGGAAATGTTTTCCAGTTCCTGTTTCATTGTGATCTCCCTCCCAATGCTTTAATTTCCTTGTCTGTAAAGTGGGGTTGGTAAAGATACGTCTTACCTATTTTATAGAATTATTGTGAAGGATTAAATTAAATAATATATATAAAAATCCTTGAAATATTGCAAAAGGTGATGCAAATGTATGCTGTCATTGTTGCTACGGGATCCCCATGCTGTATTTCCTCGACAGCTTCGGTCCCTGCCCCTCCTGGTGCCTGGCAGGCTGTATGCCACTCATTTTCCTTTAGCATGGACACAAGCAACCTTCTGTTATGTCACCTGGGAAAATGTTGAAGGCCACTGATTTTGGAGTAGACAGAAATGGTCCTGTTCCCACAAACCTTCTGGGAAAGTCCACGTCTCCTCCCATAGTCCTTTCAAGGCAGATGTACAAAGGGGCATGAAGCAAAGCCCCTGTGAGAACTGTAATTTCATTGCCAGTATGGGTTTAAGCTTTAATGGCTTTGGTGACCATTTGTAAAATGTCATTTCTGTTAGTTCCATCCTAGTAGCTCAAACAACAGAAAAACCACAAATCCACTTCCTTTAATAATATATACAAGTCTACATTCTCTGTATAATATATGTGCACTCAAGCTATACTAATTTCTTGTACAATTACTTTAAATTTTTAGCATTTTTATTTGGCTCTTATACTAAATAATTAATGGTGTTTACATGAAAAGTTTCTTTAACTAATGTAAATGGTATAAGTAGATTACAGAGCAAGGCTTAATACAAATAAACATTTTTCTCCTTTAAAAATTTTCTTAACTCTCCTCTGAATGTCTGGCACAAGAGCAGAGTTTTTTAAATGTCAAGGGGGATATAGAAATCAGGCTTCTGAAGTCCATTCTCCCCTGGTTAGACAGGCTTATAATTCTGTTTCCTGTAATGGTTGGCCTGGGGGAGTCAACAGTGACCTTGCTGACCCAGCACATCCAGACTCAGAAGCCTGTCTTTTCTTTGGGAGGTTGCCACTGTTTTTCTCCACGACCTTAAACATAACACGATATCTGGCCCTTACAGATCATTTCCTGCAGAGTTTGCAGGACTGGAGATGAGATACTCATGTGATAAATAAGCTCACTATAAGAACCAGGAATAAAACCTACCAGGTTTCTAAATACCTCCATCATCATGATTACATTACTCAATTGTGGCAATTACTGGGACTGTCCCTCCTAGTCAAACCTCTAAATACATATATTTTGAGTGGCAGCATGGAGCCAGGTTACTGTAAAACACAGTTGGCATGACAGTCACTATCTGTCAAGGCATACATTAGTTTTATAAGGTATTCTCAGGGGAAAGCATTGACATTAAAAAAAAAAAAAAAAGCCATTTCTTAACTCCTGTTCTCCCAGAAGCAAAACCAGGGGGTGGGAGTGAACATGCCTTCCTCCATACCACACATCCAGCCCTAAGGAAGAGGGGTGAAGCCTGGCTCCAGGTCAGCTCTGGAAGAACATGCTGTGTGTCCTCGGTCTTGGAGTCATCTCAGGAGCTTCAGACCACACTACATACCTTGCAATGTGTCTTCAGTCTTGGAGTTATCTCAGGAGCTGCAGACCACACTATATACCAGCAGGCTTTCTCCAGAACAGTCTTTGGTCTCAGAACTCACCATAGGGCTCGCAGGGCCTTGAGATCTAAAAGAAAAATTCAACCCAGGTGAGTTCCAAACAGACATTCCAAAACAATTCCAAGAGATCCCTGCACCAGTCCTGCCCAGATTCCCACGACTGGCTTGGGATTGGAGTCCAGACCTAGAGGACTGGTCAAATGCCTATGACAAGCATATTTTGAGTGAGCAAAATTATGCAAGACCCATCACTATACGAAGATCTTCACATCACTTGAAATGTTAAAATGTGTACATATCCAACATTTAATAATTTTGCTAATAAAGAACTTTATAATTTTGCTCTTAAAATTATTTGGTTAAAATAACTAATGCAAAATCTGCTGCGATTGCTCAACACTCATGTATATTTAGGAACTCTCACTCAATAAGAGCATCTCATCTAAAAACTGTTTTCAAATGTAATGAAATTACTGTGAACACTAAATCCAGTAATTGATGAAGCTAAGTATTATATTTCTGACCATTTAATAAATGTTTATTAATTTCTCTTGGTAGTTTTCTTTCTTTCTTTTTTTTTTTTGGATACAATTATGTTTCCTGGTCAGACTCTAGACTTTATCCCAAGCACAGCTTACATGCCCAGAATTGCGAGTCCTGTTCCTACAAATTATACTGGTCCTCTGGGCTCCTGGCACTCAGCCAAGCACTCCCAAAGTGACTGGACATTGACTACAGTGCGTTCTTGGGGATTCCCAGCCATTTCAAGGGACCTGAAACCTCAACCAAAACAATCATGTGGACGCACTAAGTCATGTGCCATCACCTGAACAACCTAAGGAATTCTTACTAATTAAACTAAAACTCTAAAACTTTGTGAATTTTTGGCTCCTTAGAGAAATTTACCCATAACCAATGCTAAAAGCCTTAATTTACTGTTGGCCTTTGGTGAAGTCACTCTTCTCCTTCAGTGAATGAAATCAGGTTCACAAATCCAATTTATTTTGTTTTTCAACAAGAAATGAGATTTGGAAGCTGATATGGAGTTGCATTTGTAGGAAGCTTTTCTATCACTGCAGAAAATGTGAGTTATGCATGTTCCACCAAGGTGTGTATAACTAGGCCCAAGATAACATCTTTAAAGACATTATATCAGCAACTGTTTGGCGGAGTGCTCTTAGTGGACTGACTTATTTTTACCCCTGAAAGATTAGGTCTTATCAGAGTGTGTATCAACTCAAAAATAATCACAGGTAGTCTGTTGACAGTCATGAAATCCCCTCTTTTGCTATCAGCAAATGCTGAAGTGACAAAGAATTTGAAAACTCTACTTTCTAGATGTGTCCTCTAACAATATCACATAAACAATGTGATCTGTTTAAAGGATTTACATCTGATCTTGGTTTGTGTCTTTTAAAAACTCACTGAAAATGTATTGAGTGTATAGTGGTAAACTCATGGATATTGGCATCAGACAGCATGAGATGGAACCCCAACTCTAGAATTTTCCTTTAGGAACTTTGAGAGCCAGGGCAAGTTATTAAGCTTCCATTTCTTCATCTGTAAAATGGTACTAAAAATACTTAATAGGATGGTTCTCAGGATTAAACAAATTAATGAGTATAAGGCTGTCGGTGAGCAATCAATAAATGTTAACTCGGTATCACTCTATTACTCGTCATTTTCTCATTATTTACAGTACCACCATTCAAGCCATCACACCTACCCCCTGGACTACCTAGCCATCTCCTGCCTTCTCTGCCTGTACTTTGCTCTCACCTACACCAACACCTTCTCATCTTCAAGTTGAGCGATCCCTTCAGAATGGAAAGGTGATCAGTTCAACTCCCTTCCCACATACAAACAAGAACAGAGTAAAACAAAAATTCCTTCAGCTATCCTTAGCAAAAACCTGTAAGGTCCTGTGAGACCTGACTCCTGCCCACACTCCTCAGTCTGTTTCCGCTTCTTTCCCACTCCTTCTACGCTGCTGCCGCACTTGCCAGTCGTCTATGCATTGCCTATGCTGAACTCCCTTGAGAAGCAGCCCTTCTTAGGAACGGAGAGTTCTGTCCCTGACCAACCAGGCTCTATACATCCCAGCCCGATAGCTACCTGTTTACGCCGCATTCATATTTTTTCATAAGTCCATATTCCTTCCCTTTCAAAGCACTAAGCTCATTGAACACATGACCTATTTAAAGGACCATTTCTTAAGGTCTGACTTGCCTGCACAATTTTAAGTTTGCAGAGGGTACTGTTGCCAATTTTGTTCATAACCGTGTTCTTCATAACCTAGCTCGGTCCAGACCCAGAGGAGGACAGTAAACATTGAATGAATGACTCCAGGAAGGGGCTAAAACGCAAGGGGCTGCACATTCTCAAAAAATTGGCTAGCACACCTGACGCTTGTTATTAAATAGTCCCCAAACACACTGGGTCACTTTCCGGTGCCTCTCCCTTTTTTTTTAACAGTTCGGCCTTCGTTTTTGTGTCACTCTTTTCCCGCATAATGGCCCGGCGCCGCCACCCTTCAGCTGGGCGACAGGCTCATATCTGAGAGTCATGGACCCGGGCACAGGTCCGAGCAGCGGCCCACCAGGCGGAAGTGCGGGGCGCCGGGGTGGAGCAGGGCCTGGTAGGGCGGAAGTACGATGCGCGGGGCGGAAGCGGCGACGACGTAGCCGGCGGGAGGCTCAGGTGGGTGTCAGTGACCCTGCACTGGCAGGTGGGAGCTCGCGGACCCTGCGTAAAGCCTGCAGGCAGGCGAGAGAAGAGCGCAAAGGACCCCTGGCTGTGCCGCGCACGGCCAATTTCAGTTGTCGTGAGAGTGTCTTTAATTAAACCGGGAGCCATAAATCCGTGAACTACCCGGCGGGAGTGCGGGGGATTATAAACGTGTGTGTGTGTGTGTGTGTGTGTGGTCGCGCGCGATGGCGCCCTGGGAAGTGACTGAAATGACGGGCGGAAAAAAGCACCTTTTAAAGAGAAAGAAGAAAACATTTTAACTTCATGCTGTTTACAGTGATTCACAGATGCCCCGTCCTTGATTCAATTAACTTCTATGAGGTGACAGTATAATCTAAATTGGCAGCCCGCTGAGATGACTCCTTTTTTTTAAACAAATATTTTTGAGCAGCCATGTTGACCTTTAATTGGGGTCGAAAAGGTTGAAAGATGCAGTAGGAAACAGTGTGAGCCCAATGCTCTCTGGACCTCCTCTCTGATTTATTGGGTAAAAGCAGCCCTCTGGGTGTTGAACAATGAGAGAATAAATCAGAGACTGTACAGTTCTCAACAAATACTTAACCTTGTCAGGTTCCCCCAACAAATATCAGCTCATACAATTGTTTAATAAGTCCAGAGGTAGAAAAGTCCCATCCACATTATTACTAACATGAATAGGCATGTGCCTGGTTGCAAGGCTGTCTTCAACAAGGAGTTTTTAGCCCGGGTGATCTTTATTCTTGTGTTTTGTTTTTTTTTAATAGAAGGGTCTATACAGTACTCTATATTTTAGAGCACTTTTTAAAAAAATCTACAGTATGGCCCTGCTTGACCCCAAGAGTGTCAGCTCCTCCAGGACAGGGATAGTGTCTAGGATCTGTTATATCCCAACCCTTTCTAGCACATTTACTAACGTAAGCAGCAGGGCTCCTATACCTACACAGCCACTAGAGCCCATGTCTCAGTATACATGACACTGTGCAAGTTGAGGTGGCTATTAGAGGCCACATTCTTCTCATTTAGTAACTATCCAAGGAATAGCTTATGAAAATGCATATGAAGTTCTCTACCAATATTTGGAGCTGTGTACATTGAGACTTAAAACACTTGGAAAAAGAGGTATACCCTGGAAATAGTGAATGAGAGAGTAATATTGGAGTAATCATGGTTCTGTGTGAAATGTTATAGCCTAATAACCTGGGTTCTGCTCTGCTCAGGAATTGCCTGAAGTCAGAAAGGTCCTGTCATGAAAATTAAGATTGGTTGGGCTGGTACTTTAGGCAGGCAGACTTCCTAGATTTTCTTTCTTCATGCTTGCTGTGGTCAGTAGCTGCCTCCTACCAAGGAAAGATCAATATTTTTTTGTCTCCTTCACCAGAGGAAAATGTGACTCTGTGGTTTTATTTAGGTGGAATAATGGCAGAATAGAAATGAGGATTCTGCAGCTTGGGAATTTATTTGACTGTATTTTTATTTTATTCCAGATGCCTGGCTCTATCATACTCCTAAGTACCCAGAGCTCTGTGGAGCTATGCCTTCAAAATAAGTTATTTTTTATTATTAAAGTTTTTGTATTTCATAACATGTGCATACTCCAGCTGGCTTATGCCTTCAGTTGCTCTAATGCTGGGGCTCCAGATTTCACATGTTAGCAGGACCTTGAGATGATCTGCTATAAGTAGTGAGGTTTTTTTAATGTTCCTTATTTTAAATCTAATCTTGCCACTGCTGTATTCAAGGAGTGTACATCAGAGGAAGCCAAACGCCAGCTGGAATAGTCCCTACATGCAGTTTTAATCTTGTTTGCAATTATTTTGAAGGGGAGAAACCATCTGGATCCAGAGATGTGTAGCTACACAGGTAGCAGGGTCTAGGCGAGCTTCCTTCATCCTTCCCCCAGTTACCACATAGCATGTTTAAAGGATGAAATCATTTGAGGGAGAATATGCAAAATGAAAGGTTTTGGCTAAGTTTCACATAGGTATTATTACATATCTCTAACTCCCCATCCCAGTTATAGCCATGGGGAACTGGAGGCATAAAAACATTACTTACTCTCTTTTTATTTCAATCCTTACCCAAAATAAGGTTTCCAGAGATAGAGGCAAAACTCAAAATACCTTCTATTTTAAGATAGTGTCCATCTCCAAGGATTTCAAAGCATTTTACCAGTAATATCAGTAACAACCATTTTTGCTGCTGTAAGCTTCATCACCGTGGTATTGTATTATTTGTTTGTAAGTCTTTTTCCTGCCCAAGGTGTGGGAAACGAATTATTCAGTTCTTTAAGGGCTCAAAAACTATCTTAATCACTTATATTTCTAGTATCTGGCACAGTGTCTTGTCACATTGCAGACATTCAGTATATGCTATAGAAATAAAAAGACAACATCCTTATAAGGATTGTGAGAACATCATTGGGAATGCAGCAAGGTAGAGAAAAGAATATAAAACAGTTACCTTTCAAGGTGTTACTAGATGCAGTGATAAATGCTGCAGTTACTAATGCTTTAATAAATAGCCCGGAATGGGGAAAGGAATATTTGAGAACCCACAGATATGACCACCGAACTGCCTCCTAGGGAGCTCTGGCCTGGTCATTTGCAGGGCCTTGACTGTTTTGAATGGAGTATGCAAGCTGAAAGGCCTCTCCAACCCTGTCTCCGCCCTCCCTCCAGCCTGCCATGGTCAACTCCTTACCCAAACACATGTTGAGTGATTACAGGGTCCAGCAGAAGTAACACCTTCTGAGTATGCTTGGTAGGGTACATGAATGTCTTGCACAAGATGACGAGCAATTTGAAAATTTCACCTAAAATGTCATATGGTGTGCTTGAGTTCATGATATTGTTATGTTACAGAATTACATGCTTCTGATTTTGTAATAAAAGGGGGGCATTATTTGTGCTGGACCCTGTATTTGAATAGTATCAATTTGAAGATATGCCAAATTATTAGCTTACCTAGGGCACTACTGTCTTGGTTTGGTCCTGCCTTAAGGAGAGAGGGCCTATGCGTGGTCACAATTTTAAGACTAGGTTGCCCAAATAATATTGAAGGAAAGCCACAGTCGTCTTTTCTACTTTTCTAACATTACAAAGGAGCTCTAAGTCAACAGTTTTTTGTGTGGTAACTGGGTGGGCATGTGATATTTGTTGCTTCCTTCTGTTGCCAATGGAATTGCAGCGGAAACCAGAATGCTAGTACTGGAAATAAATGAACTTCCTCTCATCGTTCCGGTACTTTTCATATTAATCATGAAATAATGAAGAAATGGCTCCTAGTTTAATCAGGAGGAAGACCATGAGATTATTTGATTTTTAACACTTAATATCTTTATGGAGTGAAGAAATTTTGAAAGAGAAAGGATACTGTTACTTAATAGAAAATCAGTAGGTGAAGGCAATTTAGGACATAAGACTGAAGGGGAAAAAAAAATATCTAAATTCAACTTTGTTTCTCCAGGTTCAAAAATGAAGGTAATCTGAATCTTCTTAGATTTAGAGCTCAGAACCTCATTCTTACAGTACAAGAATTCTGCCATCTAAAGCTAAGATTTTCCTCATTCTCTCCATCCTTAAATTAGGCTTAAACAAATGTGGTATCTGTTATTTGGTATACTCTAAGGATTAATGTACAAAGCTTTTTGAGATATTTTTTGAAAGAAAGGGGGCTGAACTTGGAAACCCTTTTTAATTCTGAAAATTCTGTATTGGTCTCATTATGTATAAAATAGGCCATTATTCAGGGAGAAAATATAGAGAAATGAACAAATGCAGTATGGAAGGCTTTGGTTAAGCATTAGTTTCTTTATCCATAAAGCAAAGAGATTTCCCAAGTCACGTGCTTGTTCCAAAATATTCGATCACTGTTAACTGTTAAGTAACAGAATTGGATTCAGAGAATTGTAGAATCTCACATAACCGAGGGTTGCTAGGGCCTGACCGCAACAGTGGATGGTTCCCAACATTCAGATTGAGCATAGCACTTCACAGGCCTAGGTACTGTTGGTGTCACAAGTCCAAGGAAGTGTGAGAGTGAGTCATTCAAATGCTCGAAAGTCATTTGCCACAAAATGGCTAAAAATGAATGGAACATCTGCCAGGTCTTGTGTGGTCATGAAGATAACTTTGCCTCTTAGGCAAGATGAATTGGAAAAGGAGTGTTAGTGATAAATGGAAGACATTGCCTGAATGAACAGATTTTGAACTGAGAGCTGTTGTTTTTGGAAATGGGATTATGTGCTTTTTAAATAGTAAGGACACAGGCATTACTAGCTGGATACAAATAAGACGAAGAGGTTTTAAGAAAATTGCCTTCTTTCTGGGTCAGTATTAAGTATCAGATATTTTCAAAGGGAATGGGTCGTTTCAGTTAAGAAGGATAATGAAGGAAGGAGTCTGCATAATTCTTTATGCACTTTGTTCTCATCCCTTGAACTAGAATGATTTTGCCCTCATCTTAATGCTATCTTTATGGAATGAAGAAATTTTCAAATTGGTTTTTAAACTCTATTAAGCCCTCATGTATGATATAACCCATCCACATTATTCAGGTTTTCTTGGCTTTCAGGAACAGCTTTGCAGCCATTATGTCATAATTGTACTGAACATTGTTGTATACCCTGACTTCAGAATATGCCTCTCTGGCTCCAGGCCAGATGCTGAGTCAGTGTCTTTGGGGTTGAGGATAAGGGGAAGGGCGTAATATATGCAAAACCTGCGTGTTAACAGGAATTAGCCCAGAATCTCCTTTAGACCCTTGGGTGCTAGAGGGAGTGTGTAGTAACGGTACATTACTGTTCTTAATTAGTATCTTTATTTAATTTTTCTCAGCTGAATGTTTTTCTGGAAACCCTTCCCTGACATTGTAATGTGCACCAACCCCATTACTGAGTAGACTCCTTTGAAGCAATGATCTGGAAAGTGTGACTACTAAGGTCCAAAGATTCTAAAACAAACTCTTGCTCACACTAAAGATTCCTTTCCCCTTCTCCCTCACATATGTCAGCTTGCTCTAGGCCTAGGCAGACACAGCACTGCTTCTGGATGGGGAGGAGAATGACAAGGTGATGAGGGTCTGTCATTAAAAATCATTTTTAAAATAAATATAACTAATAAAGGGATGATGCCAACACCCCTGACATGAGGAAAAGTTATTTCAGTGCCTAATTCAAAAGGAATTGTGATAAGTAAAATATCTTTAAAAGTCATTTTTAAATGTGTCTAATAGTAAGAAAGAATAATACATTATTCTTCCTTTCCAAAGATGCTTTTCCATCTCAGATGCTCAAACAGTTTCAAGATGAGTGCCTGGCCACTCTAATGTCACCTCCCCCACCCCCCTACTGTGCCCTGTCTCATGCCGAGACTTCCCAGTTACGATTGAGGAGCTAGGATAGCGAGTTTGTGATGAGCAAGCGCCTTTATACTTCTGCCTGGGTCTGTACATGACTTTTGGACCTCTTTAAAAGGCCTAGCATCTTAAAACTACTTCAGATTCTTTTGAAGCCATGGGCTATTGCTATGGCATTTCCTCTGCTTATGACTCCCCCTCCTCTGATCAGGAAGACACATGATACCCAAAGCCTATGGGCATAGGTTCTCCTGGTCTCAAATAAGAGAACAGGACACAGCATAGCCACTTCCGTTTTACAGTAAAGACGAAACTGATGCGTAAAGAGATGAGGAATTACCCAGCCTCTCTGAACTACTTGGTGGTAGTTGCCTGTCTTTTGGGGTTTATCTTTATGAAATTCTCACCAAAAAAATGCGCCCAAGGAATTTCAGACATGCTGAATTCCAACTGAAACTCTATATGAAGAGTAACTTTCAAACTCTACATGAAGAATTATATCCTTTGTGCATTAATCCCCTAACTGATGATTTAGTGGGAGTTGTATTTATTTAACTTTACCATCTCTACACTATTCTGCTTTATAATTTATACAAAGATTTTTACATTTATTATCTCTTTTTAAGACACCCCATCAACTTTTGCTTTCACTCCTCTCCCAGCGCACAGCCTCCATTCTCATCAGAAATACCTACTTTTAGTTAAGATGTTAAATTAAGCAAGACCCAGACAGGTATTTCATTTTAGGGGTAGGCACCGGTCAGAAGATTTCATTCGCTTGCAGCAACATCAGACATACCTGATTTGCGGCAGATTCTTGCACAACCTCAGTTCTAGTCCCAGCCCTCATCACCCTTTTTCACAATGGGCCACTCCCTCATTCTGGAAACACTTTCTGCCCTCGGTTCCTGTGGAGACATTTTCCTGGTTTTCATCCTGCTTCACCAATTTTGATTCTGTCTGCTTTGCTGGCCCCTCTCGACCCAGCTTCACATGTTAGATTTCCTCAGAGATCTGTCCTGGGCCCTCCTCTTTTTCTATATTATTTCAATAATCTCATCTAGTTCCCTACTTGTAAATACAAATCCTAAACTGATGGAGTCTCAAATTTTTATCTTCAGCTCTGGCTTCTCTCCTGACTACCAAACCTGCATATGCCACTCTACTTGTCCCTAACTGAGCTCAGTCCCATACATCTGTCAGTCTCTTCCTGCGTCAGTTTCGTCATGTTAGTAAACGGCACTGCCACCCAGCAGAGGCTCAAGGCCAAAACTGAGATTGTCCTCACCATCATCTTTGCCTCCTCATATCCAATTCACTGTCAAGTGTTGTTGGCTCTATTTTTGCCCTAGCCCACACCTTTCTCACCCAGGCTACTGTACTAGCTCCCTGAGTCCCTGCTTCCACTCCTTTTTAATTCATTGATTTTTGAGAGGAAAGGAGAGAGAGACAGAGACAGAGAGAGAGTGAAAGAGAGAGAGAGAGAAACATCGCTTTATTCTTCCACTTATGGATGCATTCATTGGTTGATTCTTGTATGTGCCCTGACTGGGGATCAAACCCACCACAGCATATCTGGATACTGCTCTCACCAGCTAAGCTACCCAGGAAGGGTCCCTGCTTCCACTCTTGTTCCCTAACAATTATTCTTCACACAGCAGCTAAAGTGACCTTTTAAAAAGGTATCTGAGATCATGTTGCTTCCCTCCTCTAAATCTAATTGTACTTAAAACCTCAATTCTCTAATAGAGCCACAAGGCCTTAGGTGATGCAACCCCACAGACTGTTTTTTGAACCCTGTCTCCTGCCACTCTTCCCCTTATTTATTGTGCTTCAGCCATTTGGTCCTTTTTATTTTTTCTATTAAGTCAAGGTTGTCCTCACCTTAGAGCCTTTGTGCTTCGTGTTCCCTCTCCCCTAAATGTTCCTCCTTCAGATGTTCCTCATTTTTTAGTCTCAGCAAAAATGACACCTGCTCAGTAAAGGACCTGGCTTAGTCAATATCACATCACCCTGTGTTACTTCCTCCCCTCTCTCTACTTATCACTATCTGATACTGTCTGACATTAAAGAGACTCTTTAGTGCCACTAGAATATGGATCCCATGAGTGCAGGTACTTTGCTTTCTTGTTCACCACTGAACCTAGCATCTACAGTAGTATCTAATACATGGGAAGCATCAGATAACTTGAATAAATGAATGGCTCTCATCATCCCACACCTAAATTGTGATAATTGACCTCTCTTTCCCACCCATCCTTCTTTTCTCTGCAATCCCTCCTGCATGCAGCTGCCAGATCAATCTTCTAAAAGTGATATTATCACATCACTGTCTTGTTCAAAACCTTTCGGTGGCTCCCATCTAATAGGCCACAGCATTTCTACTCAGTGCCTTTGTGTCTGCCCCCAGCTTTGGATGCTTCTTCTTCTTTTTGGATATCCAAATCCTATGAGATTTGGGGTCATCCTCTTGTGAAAGCACCTGCAATCTCAACCCACAACAATCTTCTCTTCCCTTCCCTCATAAACTTAAAGTTGTCCATTAGATGTCCCTGTTGCAATCTCTCCTTTTTTACATTGTTTCAGTTAAGACTTTAACTCCCTTCTCCTGAATCCAGCGAAGTACACCTCTCCATTATTCCTGTTGCTTGTGTCTAGCGTATGGAGTTGATTTCTTCAGGAGAGTTTAGAGGGAAAGAAATGGGCTAAACACCAAGTAGGAAGAAAAAAAGTGGCTTAATTTTTACTGAGGAATTGAAGGGCGTGGGGCATGAGGGCAGAGTGCATGGAGTAAGTGATAGATATGTAAATGCTGTGTACCGTCAGTTAAACTGTAATCTTACCACATAGGCAAGGCACACACTTCAAACAGTTAAAGAACTTTTTCACAGAGTGGTGTGCTGAATATAAGTTAACATAGCAACCGATGAGTACAAACAGGAACAGAGACATCCAGATACTTGGAAATCCCACAGTCATGGTTATAATTTGAAGGGAAATACAAAGAGGTTTTGTCTCTAGGCACTTGTGTGACCAGTCATTTCTGGGACACATTCTCTGCTGGCTTCTCTGGCCTGCTGTGGTGAACCTGCTGGCACTGAAATCTGGAAGCAGAAGCTTCAGGGAATGTCATGGATGTGTGGTGTGAATGTCATGGACGTGTACTGTTTCTTGCCCCCCTGGGGCTGGGTGATCATGTTGCATTGCCAAATCATTATGTTGTACAGCAGAAACTAACATAAAGTTATATATCAAGTATATCTCAATTTTTAAAAAATGAAGCTGAGCATGAGGCCACCTATAGTGGGCCTATAGGTGAGTGGTCAGCTCAGGGTCTTTGTTGCACCATCTTGTCTGAGTTGGCTCCATCTCCTAGGCAGTCCCCTTGGCCAGGTACCCTGACACCTGAGGGTGAGGTGTGCAAAAGTACATGAGATCCCACCCATGCCAATGAGTGAGGGCCTCCCTCCAGGTTAGGCCTTCCACCCTCTACTCCTTCTTTCAGTTCTGTAGCCTCATTCCAGCCCTGCTTAGCCCCTTGCGGTTGACATTCTAAAGCATTTGCTCAATCTTCAGCTTTGGCTGTATCCCTAAATGCTGCTTCTTCTTGTCACTCTTGGCTCTACATTTGCCAAGATCCCATGTCAGGCTCCCGCTTGTTTGAGGAAAGGGATGTTTGGACAGAACTGACTGACCAAAAAGCACACAAGAGCACTGGTGGGGATTCATTTGTCCCTATTTCCTGGATTACGTAGAGGACAGTGACCCAGATGAGTCCCTAAGAGCAGCCTTACCCCATTACATAAACTCAGCAATCTAAAATAATGGGTTTTGTTCCCAATAGGTGTGTGCGCGTGCGGGCGTGTGTGTCTTTCTATTCATTTGGGTAAAAATAGGAATATTATACTTAGATGGTAATGAATGTGAAATGAGCACTTAACTCACATGGCACAAATGGCTAAATGGAAGCCCTGAGCCTCTCTTTATGGAACACAGATTCAGTGAGAGCTACGGTAATAGTGTTTGGTTAATGTCAGCTCAGCATTAAATTTACATTATACTCTTGTGAAGAAGCTCCGGCATTACCTGTTAATAACCAAGGTGGTACTTGGGCTTATATAGACTTTTTGATTTTGCACATGAACTAACACTGTAGCTTGCTGATGAGGGATTATGTGAGCTTGGAGATTTGGTGTGCCAAAGGATGCTTTGTACGAATAAAAATTCTGGTCAGTGAAGGTCAGTTTCTCTACTCAAGTGAGAACAATGTTATTTCCCTTCTAATCAGACACACAGTGTTTGAAGAATCTAAGAGCCCCACATAAGTGATGTGCACCCATAGACCAGGCAGCATCTCATACAAGAAAGGAATAATCCTTAATACAGGCTCAAATGACCCTGGCTTTTTTTCTGTACTATAATCAGTTACTTTAATGGTATGCCTTCGGTGCTTCCCAGAGAAAATGCCATAAAGTTACGTTATCTTCATCTTGCTTCACGGAGGGCTGAATTGGTCCAATCAGTCCTCCCTCCATGTTGTACTTGATTCTTCTATAAAAACCACTGAAGTCAGCCTCAGTTTTGTTGAAAAGCCAGCATTCCCTTTCTCTGTCAGGGTGATGTGCCTCTGAGGGGCAGCGGACTTGAAACAGCAGGAGTCCCCATCTTTATTGTTCGGCTGTGCAATTTGTTTTAGGCACATTCTAAATCCAGTCATAAGCCTTTTGCTTTTTTTTTTTTTTTTGGTCTGTGACAAAGGTGACCCAATTGTACTTCTTTGATATTATGAACACAGCTCTTTTTGCTCATATCACAGAGGCATGTAACAAAATACAAAGGATAAAATTGTGTCTCTGTGTAGTAAGGACACATATTTCATGACTAAATTCAATGACATAATCAAAAGGTGTTGTCCTCTCTCACAGTCATGAGCTAACAGGCAGACACTGCCTTTCAGAATATTTTTTATAGTGCTGAGATACTGTTCAAAAATAATAGAACTAATGAAAATGTCACATTGATAGAGTAGCCCGTATTAAGATTTTACTTGAAGAAGGCATGATTAGGTGAATGTGACATTGACAGCAATGGTGTTAGGGTTTACAGAGTTAATAAAATATTCTAAGAAGAATATTATAGAGTTCCGATTGGAGTGTACTGTTTTTTTCATTTTACTTTTTATTTCTAGAACTAAGTGGACTCCAGTGTTCAGAATTTTAGCCTTTATGTCTTATTTCCATTTAGGTGAAGTATATGGAGCTTTTTCTTTATATCAGACTTTAATATAATTTTATCTTATAAAGAAATATGTTAATTGGATAATGTGTTAAAATGCATGTGCCTTAAGACATTAGGAGAATATGTAGATAGTAAAATTACATAATGCTAATGCATTTCTCAGCAAACAAATATGCAATGTTTAAGTGATTAAATACATGTAAAAAAGTAGAAGTGGAGATGAACTGTGGAAAAAAAGAACTAGTTTTAAATAGAATAGCTGTAGCATCACTGAAGACTTTACTTAGCTCCCTGGGTTGGTTGAACAAATATTCCAGCAAATCTGGAATGAATAGCAACTCTGTTTACTATGACAGGCGTTATTTGTCTTGGGTGCAACCAAGACCACATGCTGTGTTTTGTCATGTTGGAAATACTGCAGCAGATTTCCTTTGTGAATGTGAAAATTTTTTTTTTAAACCTTAACACTTCAGTCTCAACTCAGCTAGGTAAAAGTAATACGTTTTCCTTTCCTTATCAGCCAGACATCAATAAATCTTAAATCCCTCCACCAAAAACATAGCTGCAGTTCAGTGTCTTGGGTATCATCTCACATCACTGTCATAGATGGTCTGATGCTTCTCATTTCCAAGGGCTGTCTTTCTGCCTTTACTATAACAAAACTAACTTTAATTTCCTTTCTTCTCCATATAGTAAAGCTTCCTTAACTTTATACCCTACAAGTGTATGCTACTCTTGGCATAGGGCCTTCACTAAACCAATGATGCAGAAATCTCTACCTAATATAAACGTGGCTAACATTCTACTTCTCCCCCTCATTTACATCCTGTGTAGACAAAGCCATGTTTAGCACCTGTTGTCTCCAACCACATTCACCTTTTGGAATTGTTGATTTTGCTGAATTTATGGAAAATTTCTATAGCGGGGCTTAACACTTAAGATGAGAGTGATACAGCATATCATGGAATTATGTAGGTCTACTTTCCACCTTGGAATAATGCTGGGTAGCAGATCCTTGCAAAGTTCTCATCACATTCCTTTTTTTATATGTTACCATGATCATTTAGATAGCAGGAAGATTTAGTGAGAAATAGAAGACTAAGGGTTTAAGAGTAATGGAAAGACTATTGTTTTCACAGATTAGAATCAAATCTTTTTGTCCTATGGCCTTTATTCTGGTTTGATATGGATTGATGTTTTTCTCTAAAGTCATATAATTCTGAATGAAATGAGTTTAAGACTAATCTTATACGGAGAAGCCTTGCCACCAGTAGGAATTAGCATGTAGTGCTGTGGAGCAGAGGAGGGGAGATTCTAGGCGGTGGCGAAGGGGTGGGAGCCAGCTGCATTATCCTCATCCACAATTTTGTGGGCATCTGAGGAGCACTAACCTTTAGTTACAGTATGAGATCTGCCCAAATTGTGACTACTGTGCGCACCGAATATCTGATCAGGGTTAGAGGAGAGTCTAAAGAGGGGGGAAAAGTCTCTCTTCAATACTTTTAGCATTCAGACAAATAATCTAAACATCTACTATGTGCCAGGTTAATTGTAGATGCTTAGGGATACTAGGTGAACAAGTACCTGTTCTCATGGAACTCACAGTATAGTAGAAGGGACATATAGATAAAGAAATAATTTTAGATAATGAAGGATAAAAGAAAACCAGCAAAGTGTGAAGGAGAGTGGTGGGCTGACCAATCATAATTGTGAGATAGCCACTAAGCCATCTCTAAGGAGGTGACATGAGCCCAGGGCTACTTAAGGGCTTTTCATTCAGAGGGACAGCAAATGCAGAGATCCTGGTGAAAAAATAATCCTTGGTCATCCAAGGAACAGGAAGAGAAACTTTGTGGCTGCAACTTACCAAGAAAAGGGAGGGGAAGGTGATAGATGAAGTTGGAGAGATAAAGTGAAGTTATCAAAATTCCAGGAATGAATTCATCTTGGGAATATTGGTAGATGGTAAAGTCAACAGTGTGAATGTGTTTTAAAGGTGAAATTATATTTGTAATTTTAAGGAGAAAGCTAGAGGCTCAGTAGAATAACTAGGAATAAGTAGGGTAGGGTATCTTATGTTGAACAAAGTAGCAGGATGAGGGAACTTCAAATAATAGTGTTTGACATGCTGTTATTATCAAACTGCTCTTATTGGAATATCTCCAGTAAGAAATTCTAGCACATTTGTGTATGTTTTCAAAAATTATGGCAGTCTCCTTTTTGGAGCTGAGTAATTTTTGGTTTTGATTCTCCCCTATAGTCTATAGTTAGTTCCTCTCATGACAATTCTGTTTCCCAGTCTCCTGCAGCAGAGAGGCATGGATCTCATAAGTGATACCTTAACCTTCAGCTGGGGACTCGTGCTGCTTATTTATTGTTTCCTTTACTGTGATAGTGGATGGGTGTTGGTGAATGCTTGGTAATAAGATCTTGGAGAATAAAATCTCAGGAAACGTCCACATTTTAAGGGATCATCAGGATGCTGGCAAAATCTGCAGGTGAAACTTAATTTTGCATTCAAATGAACAAACCCATGCAGTTTGCTTACAGAAACCAAATGATTAGGTGCACAGCTAATCTATAAACATGGATTTTTTTTCCTATTCTAAATTTGGTTTTGTTTGGAATACAGTTAATGTGGAGGCATGGTAGAGATTTGCTAAACATCTGGGCGTCTCTGATTCTCCTAGACTTCAAGGTGCAATTCTGAAGTCTTCAAATTCTATCACAGGCTGTGGTTTATTGTTCATATTACAAAGAGCAAAGTCTAGAACACGTAGTTTACCAGTTTGTTTTTCTTTTTGTAGGAGTAAGATGCTCTGGTTTCAAGGAAATAGTACGCAACTTGCCAAATACTACCTTCGACCCTTCCTGAGAAATCTCTCTGCCTCTAAAACTGTTCTGCCTGTGCTGACCTTATTCACAAAGGTACAGAAAGAAAAAGTAAAATTACTACTTTAAAAACAAGAAATACTAAAATTGTTGGGTGAAGAAAATAAAGAAAAAAATGTTGAAAGGAAAGTAAAGGAATAAACATTCTTCAACCCACTCTTCAGTTTTTCAGTTTCAGTAACAACAGTAGTAACTGTTTCCCACCCAGATACCTCCTTTTGTCACAATTAGAGGGTGAATTAATATATGTAATAGTCATCTGAGATCCCTACATTGAAAGAACTATCAGATTATAACATGATGTTTACAAATGTATCACTTAGAAACTTAGTCAATTCTTGTTATTTGTGATAATTATGTTAAATAAAGTCATGATAACCCTGGCTGGCATGGCTCAGTTGGTTGCAGCGTCATCCATAAACCAAATGGTGGCGAGTTCAATTCCTAGTCAGGGCACATATCCAGGTTGCAGATTCAATTCCCAGTCAGAGTATGTACCAGAAGACAACCAATTAATGTTTCTCTCTCACATTGATGTCTCTCTCTCTTTCTGTCCCTCTCTCCCCCTCCTTCCCTTCCTCTAAGGGCAATAAAAGAAAATGTACTCAAGTTAGGAAAAAATAAAATTAAAATTAAATATAATCAAATAAATTAAAATAAAATGTCACCACAAACACTGAATTAGCAAATATTGAACCACTGCTCCTAGTGACAATATAGAGTTCGGTTCCTTTGAGCTCCCCTAACAGCATTTTTGTCAATTGCTTGGTACATAACCTTATTTTATGAGTGTTTCTGCTTAAAGATTTATTATTTAATATATATTGTTATTGTTCAATATATATTGTTGATTCATTAATAATGAACTCATGGCCAAGAACACTATAACTCATGCCTGAACAAAGCTTATCTAACACAATATTTTCTCCATAAGGCACATCGCAGCCCTCCTGTGCTTGGAAACATTAGACAACACTTTAGTACTATCAACAACAAAAAGCACAAAAGTACAAAAAAACAGCACTAAACAGGTCATGAGAAGGACACTTGTTTACAAGTATTAACTGAAACAAGAAGCATCAACCTGTTTGGCCTCATCTAGGAATGTGCACTTTGGGTGACTCAAAATTTTCTCTGTTCTGTGCACGTGCATGTCTGTGAATGACTGCAAAAAGTCCACAAGTATTGATCTTGGGGTTACAAATAAGTTTCAGTAAATAGGTGAACTTGCAAATACAGGATCCACAAATAATGAGTATCGACTGTACTTGTTTTCTTATTCTTAACACTAGTTTTGAGGTGTAGAGGTAGTTTAAAATTTTTAAGAGCTTTTCCCCCTGAAATTTATAATACAAGCGTTACTGATTTCCTTTTGCTGGCTATCATTACTCTGTGTGATTTACAATAAAAAAAGACACAAAGTGCAGGGCAGTATAATTAACTTCAGTGAATAGCGCTGCAAGTCAAACAAAAAATAGTCTTGCGTTTAACACAGATTTTTCAGATTTCAGGCATTTTTAACAATTTAAAATATTTGATGGTTATCTAATAACAAAGCTTAGGAAGTTTTTAAAAATTAATTTCTCATTGAAAAGAGTTACTCTAAACTACTTTTCATATCCATAAGTATATATTGCAGTGTTGGATATTATGGGATAAAACTATTTCATTATCTGTGTCTATGAGAATTGCATGTGAGAATTAACACAAAAATAAAATAATACCTTAAGGCAAATGGTGCCCACTCAGACTAACTGTTCTGCACTATTTTTCAGTTTGAGCAACACCAAGTTAGCTAAAAACAAATAAAAAAAACACACTAATTTTCCCTTCAACTTAAATTTTGTACTGAACCCTTGATCTGTGTCATTAGGTGTATAATATCACTCTCACCTTCAGAAGATCACAGTCCACAGAGAGAAAAAGCATAGTATTAGGCCTCTTTCAGTTACAAATAATAGAAAGTGCTTCCCAGAGGGGCTTAAACTAAAAAGGGATTTTATGGGTAGTTCTGGTTTCAGGAGCAGCTTCATTTTGAAACTAAGCATGTTGCCAATCTCTTCAGCTCCACATCCTCTGGGTTAAATCAGCCCTGACTTTGTCTCTTCTCATGAGTGACTATAGTGACCCCAAGCCCCAGATCTCACAGCTTGGGTATCTACAGAAACTCCAGCAAAAGCCTCATAGCTATCTATTGGCCCTGATCACTGAGCTATTCCACTGTAGCCCACGGGACAGGATGTGCTGAAAGCCTCAGGCTAAGTCAGGTGTTCCACCCTTGATGTCCAGGGATGAGTCAACCATGTGCTGAGAGCAGTTCCTGTAAGGCAAAATCACAGCATTCTTGCTTCAAAAAAGGGGAGTGTGTGGTGGCCAACCAGTCCAGCAAATGTTCACTACAATTCCGTGATGGAGTAAATGAGTGCTCTCTTGGTGCCATGGAGAATCATAGACAAGAATGTTTCAATGGTCCAGACCACTGGGTCTTAGCCTTTTTCAGTTCATAGACCTTTTTAAAATTTGATGAACCATTCCTCATAATCACACACACACACAATAGTTCGCACAGACTTCCATGGACCCCAGCTTTTAAAAACAAAACAAAACACAAAAAAACCTGATCAAGGCTCTACTAAAGTTTTTTATTACAAAAGCAAAATGTTGGTAATTTGGTATTTCCGCAATTTAGCTTGTTCATGTTTTAAAAACATCTGCTGACTTTTTGAAACTTTCTCAGAAAATGTCAACATGATTATCTCAATACATCACAGACTGTCCATAATCTGTTTATTGATAATGCTAATAGTAACAACATGAGCCTAATTCTCTAAGCCAGGAAATTAGGGCCAGAAAGACCCTCCTGAAAGAAAACTGACTGAATTTTTAATTTATTCTTACTTATTTATTCCCAGAGAGGGGAAGGAAGGAGAAAGAGGGAGAGAAACATCAATCAGTAGCCTTTTGCACACGCTCCAACTGGGGACTGGGCCTGCAACCCAGGCATGTGTCCTGACCAGGAATCGAACCAGCAGCCTTGAGCTTTGTGGGATGACACCCAAGCTACTGAGCTACACTGGTCAGAGCGGAAAACTGACTTTTGATGATGTGAGTCCTTATTTCAAAATAAGCTGTGAGTCTCAGATGTCACCTTATTTGAAGACAAAGTTGTGCCTACATAGAAGACTTTTTTATTTTAACCAAAGTTACTGTTGTTTACAGTGAGTTCGGGGAAAAATAAATAAAATAAAAATGGCTTTCCTCGTCCTTGCATCAACAACATACCACATTTTATAACTGTTTTCAATGGTTAAAAAAATACAAAAAATATCTGAAGGACAAAAATGTGGCTGCTGAAGTGTGTATGGTTTATTATTGTACATTCACACTCTTGCAGGAGCTGAGAAGTTCACAGGTGTGGAGAGACCCTAGTCACTGTGAGGCCTGTGCAGTATAGTGTAGACCCTTTCATGTACGATACTGTACTCCTGACACTGTAAACATACTGTAATAATAATAATGTCTCACATGGAAACAAGAGAAAAACCCTGGGTCAGCAGCAAGCTTTTATAAATGTTTTTAGTTAAACATTAAGGAGAAAAAAGAAAAGACTTTTTTCCTAGAGTATCATGTGTGAACCTACAACACCCTGACTTCTTTCTCACCTCCTTGACTGTATGAATAACCGACCCTGAGATCACCTCTTAGACCTGGCTTTAAGCTTGAGCTTGAGTGGCTTTGCTGCCACAGATGTATATATTTGATGGTGCACATTGCACATATCCTTGGACACGTGTGTCTATATGTATATGCGATATTGTACATTGTACATAACCTTGGATCCCCACAGTTTGGTCCCCCTCCCAGCTACACCTTTATAGTATGATGAGTTACCAAGTTGGTGACCTGCACAAAGCAAGACACAGCAACTTAATCTCTTAACGGATATCACCCCTCTGGTATGATGCTATCTAGGTCTCTATAAAAAGTTCTTGCTGTCTAAGCAGCTGATCAACTCATAATGTACTTTTTTCTGGGTTTTTGTTTATTTTCTAATGGAGGTGTGAAAAAGTTCTAGGTTCAGTTGAAATTCCTGATGAAGAAACACAATTGAAATTTTTTCAATGATAAATTCTGCACATTCGTATTTCAAACAATGCAGCTAAAACTTGATGTAAATTCCTCCCTCTTTGGCTTAATGAATATCATTTATTCAGTATGAAATCTTTATATTATATGTTCCATGTGTTAATAAATGTATAGTAAATCTTGGTTAACAACAAAGCTGTGAGTGAAGCTGGAGGAAGGGCCTTTCTTTTATGTAACAGCTGATCTTTCATGTTAAAAAGAAGATTTTATATAAGCATCAGTAATGTTGACTCTATTCTGAGCTCATGCAACAGAACCTATAGCTAGTTCCTGTTCGTAGAGTCAAAGTCTGAGAAGCCTTTAAAATCTGCCAACAGTCCATAGCATTCTCGACAGACTTCACTACATGGTTAGAGTACAAACAGCAACAGGCACTAAAACTTGCTTTCTTCTCAGGTGCAGAATTATCTGGGAAACCTATTGTTGACACTTGTAATGAGAAATAGACAAAACATTAAAGAGTTGGTGCAATCATCATCTGAAATATTTTTGCCTTTTTTTTTTTTTTAAGATTTTATTTATTTTCAGAGAGGGGAAGAGAGGAAGAAAGAGAGGGAGAGAAACATCAATGTGTGGTTGCCTCTCACACGCCCGCTATGGGGACCTGGCCTGGAACCCAGGCCTGTACTCTGACTGGGAATTGAACCTTTGGTTTGTAGGCTGGCACTCAGTCCACTGAGCCACACCAGCCAGGGCTATTTTTTCCTTTTAAAGATGAGGCTCACTATCTAACTGCGTCCCAATGGATTTATTCCTGTGGCTTGATTAGGAGAAACAGTATGGCAAAGCTCACTGCCCCCATTCAAAAGAGACTTTGAGCCATTCGGGTGATGTCAGCAAAGGCCAGGAAGGTGCTCCTTGGAATATATAGATCAGTGAAAAATAATCTTCCCAGGTATCCATTAGATGAGGCCAATAACATAAAATGTAAGCATCTAAATGTAGAATGTATGTGTGTGTGTGTGTGTGTGTATGTAAAATATCTAATAAAGTTAGATACATTTGTTACATACATATGTGTGTATATGTGTGTGTATGAGTGTGTAACAAATATAAGCAGCTAAATTTATTATATATAGATTGATTTATGGTGAAAAATCAAAACAAAACAACTGAAAAATACTGAGAGCCTATTTACCATGAAATACAGCTCTTTATAAGATTTTATGATAGTGTTTTACTTTGGAAATAAAACAGTATAATTAACCTCATAGAAACTGTCCTTTAAAATAGGTATAATCTGCTTCTTGTGGTTTTTGTCAGGCTGCATGCCATTCTTTGGGTTTAATGGCTTTATTTTTTTCTTCCTGTAGGATCCATGTCCCCTTTGTGATGAAGCTAAGGAAGTTCTGGAGCCTTATAAAAACAGGGTAATTAGTACAGTGTGGCTTTATGTACATGGAGTAGATTGTATATGTGTTATAAGATATCTGGATCCTTTCTTTAGGAAAAGAGATTAAATTATTTTTCATTTAAATTTTCCCTCTAATTCTCAGAGAGAGATTTTAGTGCTAATTTCCATAAAACTCATTACCCTTAAGTGTTTTTCTTCGAGCAGTACTGGTTTCCTTCCTGTGACTCTTAATATGAGTCAAAGTTAAATAGCAGGTGCAATATCCGTGCTTTTTAAGAACTTTCATCCCTGTTCCTTTTCTCTTATTTTGTCATTTTCATGGAAATGTTCTCTTGTAGCAAACTATTTTGAAAACCCAAAGATGTCCTTCCTGATTCTCAGGAAGCTTCCCAGTTGGGACATATTTTATTTCATTGGGAACTGAGTAGTGCCCGGATGCTGAATGTAATAGGTATAAACAAAAAAGTAGCAAAATCAGGAGTTAGGGAATATAATGAAATCAGTCAAACTGTAGAAATCAAGGACATTAGATTACTTTGGACCTCACATAAACAAACAACAAAAACTTGTCAGCATTAGAACAAGGTTGGGGATCAGTTATCACTAAAGTTATGGCATTTTTCCATGTTCTCTAAAGTATTGAGCTTTAGTCTGTCTCTGTTTCAGTTTGTTTTACAGGAGGTGGATATCACACTTCCAGAAAACTCCACTTGGTATGAGAGGTATAAATTTGACATCCCCGTCTTTCATTTGAATGGCAAGTTTCTGATGATGCATCGAGTAAACATCTCAAAACTGGAAAAACAGCTCCAGAAACTCGAGCAGCAAGGTACTGGAGGCTGATGAAAGCCCGCGTGATTTTCCACCCTCGCTATCCAGACGACATCTTCCTGAGGAAATGCCCGTGGCCTTGTACTCCTTTTGTCACTGTCACACAGCCCTAACAACGTTCTGAACTTAGTGGTGCCAAGTAAATGTTGACATTCCTCTTCTGATTAATAGAAGTACCGATGTAGGAACTATTTACCTTTTGGCATTTTATAAAATAAGAGGAGTATATGGGCAGGGAGGGGATGGTAGAGGGCAGGAGAAACCCATTTGTTTTATTTATTTTTCTCCTTTCTGTTAATATGGAAACATTTCACATTCATTGGACAGTGCCGTTTATAGAAAGAAGGCTCTTCATCCCTGCTGCTGCCCTAAGGGCTTAACTTTTTAATGAAAGAATAAACGCTCTCCTCTCAGTAGATAAAGTGAAATGTGAATTGTTAATAACTGTGCATAGTCAATAAAGGGGTGTTTTAACAGATACATCTGCATGAAGCCTATTTTCGTGGAATTTAATAATACCTGTTTAAAATTAGAGTCCATTTTGGGGGGCAGAAGAAAAAAATTACCTCAGCCAAAGAGGCTTCGCCTGAGAAACACAAAAGAAAGACTTAAACCCCTAAAATGTATATTTTAAATGAATCTCAACATGCTTGGCATGTAGTCAGTGAATTGATTCGTAACATTTGAGTACTGCCTTTGCTGGGTTTTCAGTTATCATCAATTGAGTCAAGCTTATTATAAAACAGTTTTATCAGGTTTTAATATCTTAGGGAAAATTCACTTCTGACTATAACTGGACAGATATGTCATCTAAAGGCAAAATATTCTTCACCATTTTATGTAAAGTCTTAAAAATGTAGTTATGTGCTCTTACTTATAGTTAGTCGGGTTCAGCCAATACAGGAATAGGTTCATTAAAAAAAACAAATGGCCTTTTCTTCTTAAAATCACATCATTGTAATTTCACCTATAATGAAATTCTTTTGTGAATTATTTTAATGAATTTGGATATTGTGAGTCCCTTGGCTAGATTTAAATTTGATGAATATGATTTAGTGTCAGAAATTATGGAGTATTAAAGCTGGCCAACCTTAGAGTTTTATTTTCTAGTCCCAAGTCCCTTATTTTATATCTGAGGAGGAATCCAACAGTTTCGGAGTTTCAGGGACTTAACCTGAGGTCACAGTCAGTCAGCTGTCAGACCAGGTCTTGCCACCCACTCCGAATTTCCAGCACTACCTGGGCTCAGGGCAGGTGTATCATGTTATTTCACTTAGAGCATCCTCACCCATTCTGGATCCAACATGAATTAGGAAGTAACTTTAAAAGCTTTCTCAGAGAAGAGGAAAAAAAATCGTATAATTGAATAGCAGCGTTTATAATTTACATATTTCTGGAAAATCTTATTTGATTTATAAATACTCATTGAGCTCTGTGGTGGCAAAACTGACCCCAATGATCCCTCATCATGTATTCCCTCCCCTTTGAGTATGGGTGGAACCCATGAATATGATGAAATATAGTGCTGTGATCATGCTACATTGTGTGGCAGAAGGAAGATTACCCTGGTTGGGCCCAACCTAATCAGGTGAGCCCTTTAAAAGCAGAGAACTCTCTCTGGCTGATTGTAGATGAGGAAATCAAAGAGACATGTTCCAGCTAGCTTGGAAGGAAGTAAACATCTGTGTTGTGAACTGCCTAGTGGGGCCACATGGCAGGAAACTATAGGCAGCCTCTAGTAGCTGAGAGTAGTTCTTGGCCAACAGCTAGTAGGATAACAGGGCCATCAGTCCTACAGCTTCAAGAAAATTAATTCTGTAATAATCAGTCAGCCTAGAAGAGGATCCTGAGCTCCACATGAGAATCACAGCCCTGGCTAACACCTTGGTTTCAGCTCAGTGAGACTCTGATCAAAATATCTAGCCACACCATGCCTAGACATTTGACCTTCAGAAGCTGTGAAATAATAAGTGTATCTTTCAAGCTGCTAAGATTATGGTAACTTATTACATGGCAGTAGAAGTCCCTGCAACACTGAAGCACAACTGTAGGTGGCCAGGGTACAAAAATGAGTAAGGCACAGTCGTTGTCTTAGAGACACTCAGTGACTCTGGGGAAGCAGGGAGAGGCAAATTAATAAAGGACTGCAATGACGCGGCATGAGAACCAGAGCTGAAATGTGTAGAAATTGGTACAGCAGCCAGATGGGGAAAGTAACAAGAAGGCTTCACAGAACACTAGGTAAACTAGGTCTTGATGGTTGAACAGAAGCAAAGAGAGGGGGGCTGAGAGCGAGGATGGTATTCCATCCTGAAAGAATAGTGTGTGAAAAAGGAAAGCGTGGAAGGGCATGGCATATTTAGAAAACGGCAGGTGGTTTTGTGTGGCTGTAGTGAAGGGGAGAGAAGTGAATGAGATGAGACTGACAAAATCATTCAGGGTCCGCATTGTGAAGGACCTCAAGAAATGTGTGATTTTTTTCCCCTGCAGTGGTATTCTCCCTTGCCTCCTGACCTCACCTAGAGTCAGCCCTTTTGGTTCCTGATTCCTCAGTTGTATCTGACCTCTCTACAACAGGCTTTCTTGGTCCTTCTAGTCCTTAAGCACACTAAACTCAGTAGTAACACTGGAGGACATTCACATCTTCAATACAGCCATGGAGAGGAGGCCATAAAGATCACCCACTCATGTGTCTGGGCACCGTGTGTTCCTTCCTCTAGACAGTACGAAGGCTATGTGGCCCGTGTCCTAGGGTTGCTGGTCCTTCTCCTGGGCCATCAGTTGGAAAAGTTCCAAGAGTTTCAAGGTCTGCTGAGCTAAGTGGGAGAGAATCCATTGGTTCCCTTCAGAAAGCAAGGCTGGCCAGAGACCCTGGAGGTTTGTTCTTTTGAAGCACTTCCTGCCTGAGTATAACGATGGTGTATAGGAAGTATGCGGACTTCATCCAAACAGCAAATTTCTGACCTTAGAATTTTAAACAAGTAAACAAAAACAGATTATACTTACTGGGTGTTAAAACTAAAGTGTTGGCTGAGGCACCCAAAACAATAGGTGCTACACCCCAAAGGAAAGACTAGATCACATAGGATTGTTAGAGACTCAAGAGAGGATATTTGGAGGATTTCTTTCTTTCTTTTTTTTTTTTTAAAGAAAGGAGTGTTCTCAGTTCCCACCAAAGTAAAAGGTTAGGGTCACCTAATGTCAAAGAAAGGGACATAAGTGGGACTCATCAGACAGCTTAATATATGTCCCTGGGTAGGAAGAACACAGTGGTCCAGCTCCATTCTGGGAAATCATGTGAAAGATAAGCTAGCAACCTCCTTCTGGTGCAGGTTGAAGGGGAGGCTGCTGCTGCTCCAAGTGTGATGAGGGGAAGGATGTGCGTGTGTGTTTCTTCATGGGTCAGATCCGGGTCAATCATGAGCAAGGGCTGGCTGGGGGCACCCTTAGGTGCAGCCAAGCCTTAGAAGAGGAGGGGAAGCAGAGGGAAAACACTAGGTTCCCGGGGCTGGGGAAGTAAATGGCTGCCCAAGCAGAGAGCGCAGTTACCTGAATCCAGGTAACTGACATGAGACATCAACAGCTGTGGGTGCAATCTCCCAAGAACCCACAAAAGCCTCTCTGAAATGTGGTCTGCTTTAAATGTTTCCCAGGTCCAGAAAGCTGGAGGCCATCTTAAAACTTCAGCAGACAACACTCCCACCTGTCCCACTTCCCCTACCTTCCCCGATCCCAACCCTAGAAGAATCAGAAGCTGCCAGGAGCAAGGAGAGAAAGACCTTCCCTTTTCACACCTTCCTACCTGTACGTGGCTTCCCACAGTGATAAGGATAAGATTTAATTTTAAACCAAGTTCTAAGTTTTGATTATGACATAGGAATAAATGCAATAACACAATTTGAAGTAATGATGGGACTTACTGTTGCTTGAGAATGCTCAAAAGAGTCCTGACACTACCTTAATTTTTTATTCTAAACAGAGTAAGAAATTCCACGTTGAATACATTTTATAGGGATACTGGGAGACATAAATAAAGATGTTGTCTGATAGTATTCTACATTCAGACTATTAATTACATGTGCCTAATGTTGTTTCTTACCTATAAATCTTTAATAAATTTACGTACTAATTCTATTTTGAGAGAGCAGTGTGGCCATGTGACTAAGAATCCTGGAGACCTTCAGCAATCCCTCTGGTCTCAACAGCTGGTAAATCGAAAGGCAGCTAGCTAGAGACACGGCATCTAAAAGGTAGTTTGATTACACCACCGTTGATAAGCTTCAGACAATGTTGTGTTACTTATCATAGTCATTTTTATATTATATTTGTAGCAACAATTACTTTTTCTTTCTGAAATTATGTTTGCAGAGATCAATTAGTTTTTATATAAAGACTGGTTTTGACCTAAGGGGTTCATCATAGTTTTCTTCTGCTCCTAAAGGAAATAGTGATATAACATTTCCTTTCCTTTTTTTTTTTTTCTTCCTAAGCTGATGCTTTTAAAAAACAGGAATAAACATTGAACGTGAGACTGCACATTGCTGCTCTTACAGTGCTGCTTTCTTCCAGATGTCTTATCAGAACATCATAAGGGCTTGCCTGGAACTTGTAACTCTTTGGTCAGTTTATCTCAGGAAGCAGAGGTTTGCTCAGACTAGGGTTGTTTTGTTTGTTTATAATAGGGCCGCAACTCGCAGAAATCTGACAGTAGGAATCATAGCGGGGCCAGGCCTCAGGTAGTACTCTCAAGGAGCCGGAGAAACCGAGGCAGAGCGCTTCTCGCTGTGCCTCAGCTTCTGTCTTTCCCTCTTCTCTCCTGGCTCACCAGCTCCTCTGCTTACTCACGGTGTCTGCTTTCTCATAACTGCAGCTTGCTCTTGGCCATCGTTCCTGCTGACCCTTCTGTCCATTAATGGTCTGAGACTCTCAGCTTCTCTATTCTGAAACCCCGAAAGAGGAATTTCACTCAGCTAGTATTTTACAACCAGTCACCAAGTCGTATATTGGTTAATCAAGCCTATAGAAAGAGCCACCATTGGGTCAGGTGCCCATCCATGGCCCAATCAACAATGCGGACCAAGGACACTTGATATGCAAATCATTGTCACTGCCCACTCAGCAGAGACTGAAAGTGTGGCTGGTGATAATCAGTAGCTCTGGCATACATTCAAAAAGTTTAAGATCATGTCATTCTACCATATTCAAAAGTTCATTTATATCCTACTCGTGGGAGTAATGAGGACTTGAACCAGGGAAATGTGAATTAGAAAGCAATGTCAGGAGAAATTTGGGAGTATGGTTGACAAAATTTCATGGCTGACTGGAGGGAGTGAGGGAAAAGTGAGTAGAGACAAAGCATGGGGTCTGGAATGACTCCCAGTCTTCTTGTGCCTACTGGGTAAATCCCAGTACTTACTATTTAAGGCAGAGAGTATGAAAGGAAGGAAAAGATTTTGGCTGTGTTTGGTGGGTGGGAAAGATGGCACTTGGGGAACCTGCCAAGCTTGTAGAATATCCACATAAAGATTAAAGTTAGAACTTTAAATCAGAGGTCTGGGCTCGAGGTGCAGATTTGAGAGTCCTCAGAACATGGTGGGAACCGCATCCATCTGTCATATCAGGAGAAAAGCAGAGTGGGACGAAGCCCTGGGAAGTACCAATCTTGACCACATGGACAGAGGAAGAACCAGTGATGGAAATGGGAATGAAAGATGACAGAACTACAAGTGAGAAAAGTTCATCCAATTTCTATTATTTGATTTATTTTATAGACCGGCACTGCTCTAAGCACTGAAGATAAAGCGGTAAACACTCTAGCCAAGGTTCCTACTCAGGGACTTGCATTCTAGAGAGAGACACAAACAATAAAAATATCAACAGAAAATAATCCATATCTTGTAGTTAGAGGAGGAGTTTTTCCCAAACTGACAGTATCAAATGTCAAGAGAGTTGGGCGAGGTCTGAAAAGAAGACATTAGCTTTAAAGATCAGCATATCAATTCTGTGCTAGGCTGAATAACAGTTTCTAATGACTCCAGCAGAGGAGTTTCTAATCGCTGGAACCTGTGAATGTTAGTGTATATGCAAAAGAGGCTTTGCAGATGCATTTAAGAATCTTGAGAGGAAGAAATTACAGTAGATTATCCAGTTAGGCCATAAATGTAATAACAAGTGTTCTTATAAGAGGGAAATTTGACTACAGAAGAGAAAGCAGGAGATATGACAATGGAAGCAAGAGGTTGGAGTGACATGAGCCAGGGGTCATGAGATAAGAAATGCATGTGGCCTCCAGAAACTAGAAAAGACAAAGAAAAAGGTGTTCCCCTAGAGCCTTCAGAATGAATAAGCCCTACTGACATCTTGACTTTAGCCCAGTGAAATTGATTTTAGACTTCTGTCCTACAGAATTATAAGAAAATAAACTTGTGTTGTTTTAAGCCACAAAGTCTGTGATAATTTCTTACAACGGCAATAGACAACTAATACAAATGGTAACTTCACCTTAGTGAGAACAATTTTGGTAGAGAAAGATAAGATGTAGACTAAAAAAAATTGCATTTGGATGATGAGTGAGAGGTTCAGAAGAAATAGCAGAGTATCCGTCTTTCAATAAGTTTTCAAACATATCTTATTTAACCATCTAAGAAAAAGCATCAGAGAGAAGAGATGAAGACCTGATTAATTGATTAGCTCAGTATCCCAAAACACAAGCAGTGTTGGGGGAAGTACCATACCTGTCAGCCTATCTTAGAAGAGCTAAGCAACTGGGCAGCAGAGTTCAGAGGCTTCCAGAGCAACTCTGACACTGGAAAGTAAACCATATGCCAAACCATCCTAGTCAACAGGTGCACACACCAGACCCAAAGCTCTTTCTCACCAGAGACCAGAATACTTTGATCCCGTGGCCCAAAACCTTGCTCCTGGAACAGGTCTTACATCTCTGGTGACACTGAAATCAACGCCAGCCATTGAGGTGGAGCCAACAGACAATGGCCTCATTCGGCCAATCTTTAATTTAGGCGCCAGTGTTTTGCATTTCACTTCCCTTCTCAAGTTCAGAAAGGATGACTACCAAAGCCAAACTACTTCTGAATTCTAGAAGGACATAAATCTTTGGGAAAAGGGCGGAGTATTAAAATTATGCAAAAGACGGAGAAGAACAGCTCATAGGAGTGCTGCCAGCCAATAGATTAGACACAATTAAGAAGAATCCAGTCATAGGCCCACACTGAGTGTCAAAGATGTCCCTTCCTCATGCCAAAATGTTATAGTTAAACTATTCTTTTTTTAAAAAAGATTTTATTTTTTTCATTTTTAGAGAGAGGGGAAAGGAGAAAGGGAGGGAGAAAGGGAAGGAGAAAGAGAGGGAAAGAAACATTGGTATGAGAGAAAAATATCAATCAGTTGCCTCTCAGATGCGCCCCAACCAGGACTGAACCCACAACTCAGGCATATGCCCCAGCTGGGAATCAAACCAGCGACACTTTGCCCTGCAAAATGACACCCAATCAACTGAGCCACACCAGTCAGGGCTGTTTAAACTATTCCTGATAGAAAGCTTTCTGTCCTCAGAAACAGGATAGACCTAATGTTAATTGAAACTTTTTTAATGATTCAGAAACACCAAGAAGTAGAACAGATACAAGTTAAAGGTGAGTTCAGCCTCTGGCCTCATTGTGCTACTCACAAGGCACCAACATGACCTTAAAAAATCCTGATGGCCTTACTGCAGCACTGCATTGTACAGAAGACCCCAGCAACAATCCCAAGTCCTCTCAACAAGGGTAGTGCATGCCCTACCCACGAAGGCAATAGGGGAAATGGACTGTAGAAAACACTTCCCTCAACACTGAGTTAAAATGTACAATTGCATCAGGGGACTAGTTTAACTACCAGCTGGGAAACTCCCTTATTCAGGACAACGTATTTCTCGACCAGGTAATAAAGGTGTTGTTATATGTTCTTTTTTGGGAATTTAATGCTAAGAAGAGAACGTGGGCACCTATTCATACTCTGGGTAATACAGGAGACATTAAAAGTTAGGAAAGAATTGCCAGTGGAACTAAGTTTTAGGATTTAACTCCACCTGCCCCTACATTTTCTTTGTAAAGTTATCCTGAAAGTCAGGCCAGCATCACTCTTTCAAGGTTGGAGGAGATGAAGACATTCAGAAACTCCAGATTGTGGGATTTATTCCCATTGTGATTGCTGACTTCTAGTATCAGCCTTTGGTTCTGTGTGACAGCTCTCGTCTTGCAAACTAGCAAGATTCCTGAATTTGGCAAGGATCCTGCTCTGTGAAGCATTTTCAAGTTAGAGTTTTTAGCAATGTCACATTTTTTAAGCCAGCAAAAAAAAAAAAAAAAAAAAAAAAGGTTGGCGGGGCAAACAAAGGATGCCACTGAGTTCTCACCTAACAGCACAAAACAGCCTCCCAGCTGGCAAATGCAGGCCAACACATTCAGAGTGATCATGGCCTTTGAGCTACCAAAGCATTTTTAAATTTATTTACCTTACCAAATAACTTGAATAGATAAAACATAATTTAGATATTTCCATTTTGCTCTACTCATTTAAAGCGGTGTTTTCTATTTGTATATGTGTGACTACAAGGAGAATATAATAATGTATTTCTTGATATGTTTTATAACCTCTGCACAAAGTGGGGACAAAGGATGCCTTCAAGATAAATAAAGGACACTGCTGTCATTCTAAGTAAATTTTTCAGGAGGAGGGAGAGTGGAACAAATGATTACAAATGATTAGGAAGAGGCATCATTTGCCAGTGGTGCAGAGCCTACAATTATGTGCAATTCCCTACTTAGACATTTTAGTTGTGCTGAACATTAAAAAAATCTAAATGATGGGGAGGAGAAAAAAGGGAGAGATTTAAGCACTCAATGTAAGGCATTCATTTAAATGAAGCTGTCGCCTCACCATAGGGCATAGCTAAGAGTTTGATAGTCCTGCTGGCATCCTATTGTCAAATCATTTTTTTTTAAACCATGGATTTGGGATCCTTATAAATCTTCCATATTATTTTGAAGTCAAGAATGGTTCCGCCTGCTCACAAAACATGATCACTTTTTGCTGATATTTCTTAACGCTCTGACTGGTTTTGCATATCTGGAAAAGATAAATCTTCAACCCTTGGAAATAAATCTTCTTTTTCCTTCCTGCCAAATCTATAATATGATCCTTTTCTATCACTGACAGGACCTTCAGATACATAGACGTGCCTTGCTTGGTTAAAAGTGTGTTGTGATTTTCAGCAAGAACAAGAATGTAGTCTAGGGACCCAGACTAAGACACGTTCTGCACACGTTGCAAATCCTTTTTGATTCTGTCCTGGAGGTGTCCCTTGAAGTCCCAGTTTGACTGTGGGACTCATTCAAGGCTGATATTCTCCCAAATCAGGAGTCCCAAGGAGGGGAGAGAGGAGGCCTTTAAGACTTGGGATGCAGCAGGTGATGTGAAGATGTGAGACTAGGTGGGTACAGGGCCTTGCCTCTTTGGATTCCTAGGGTCTTCTCTACCCCTCACACCGGAGTTAACACCAGAATTGGTGCTCTGGGGAGGGGAGGCTAATGTGAAGATGAGCAAACCAAAGAATCACTCAGAGAAATCAGAAAATTACATTTGAGATTCTACAACAGCACAGATTTTTTTTTCTTATTCCTTCTCATCATTTATAAGTGAATGTAGAAGAAGAGAAGGGAAATAACTTAAACTACATAGAGTTATATAGGATTTTCTATTTTCCCCCAACTTTTATTTTTTAAATATATACATATATTTATATAAAATTTTATTCTTTCAGCAATCCCATGATATAAATAGGGTCAGTATTACAGGGATGAGCAAAAGTTTATAGCTGTAATACCAATAAATAATAATACAAGAATGAATTGTGTTTCATGTACTCACAACTGTAAACATATTTTTGCCATCCCCCTTATTATCCCTATTTTTGAGACCAGAACAGGGAGTCTCAGAAAGGGGAAATGACTTCCATGAGGTTATGCAGTGAATCAAAGACAGCCCAAGGAATAATCCCCGCACTCTGCTCTCATTTCACCCAGAACATGTACCCTACTGGCCTTAAGCATCCTTTCCCCCTTCTCCCTTTGGCAGTTCTCTTTTGAACATGATCCCTGGCCAGCTATGGAGTTATGGTGGATCCATGTTTAGAGTTGCAGAACTGTTGCTTAAAGGTCCCCCAATAGGCCTGTTTCCATTGCTTACCTGTGATGGAAATCCCTTAGAGGTACTCACTAAGATTCCTCCCACCCAAGGCTGCTGTAATTAGCTCTGCAAACAACTGTGATTGAATGCAGTTTGTTGTAGTCATTGTTCACTGACAGGCACAGATAAGAGCCACATCTCAGCAAGTGGTGTTCTAAATGGTGTTCCCTGCTTGGTTAAATTCATGTAAGGCACTTGTCAAGGACACTGTTCCCAAACTGCTAGCAGCAGGCAGTGTCATTGTAACACCTTCGAAAGCCCACAAAGGAGGCCGTAAGAGATCCCCAGCAAGTGTACTGCCATGCACTGGGGACGCTGTTTCTATTTTAACCTTGCCCAGAATCTGGCTGCCCCTCCTTCTTATGGAAAAATGTAGGTGTGGCCTTGTATGATTTAGAGAAAAGGCAGCCCTGGTCTTCCTGATCCTTAACTCTTCCATGGTTTCAGACTTCCCCACAAGAACACTTGCAACTGAAACTCATAATGTGTTCTACATCCACCCTATGCTTTTCAGACACGGCGCTCTTATTGGAAGCAAAACAAAACACTGTTTATGAACACCTGTCAGTGAGGAGTGAGCCAAGAGGTAGCGTGGGTGTAGGATGGGAGGTGTTGCCCTGGCAGTAAATCTGAGTTGCTCATACCAAAGGAAGTGTTTCTAGGGAAGTTATCTGAGCAAGAGGTAAATACTTCGTCATTCAAACAGGACATAAATGACTGCTTCATCTCCTACAAGGGAAGCTCTTATTCCAAAGAGCTCAGAAAATGAGATGATAGCATTTTTCTTTTCAATCAACTCCTTACTCACAATATACATTCCTTTGTAATGTTAAGAGCCACTGTAATCAAACTCTTGTTGATAAGGTATTAAATAGCTACAATTTGGCTGCTCAGTGTTCTTTCAACAATAGTTTTTGCATTATGATTCTAAATAACAACAACCACCACCACCAAAGCTCCCATGCCCTTCTGTGGTCTGAAACACTGTGCTGCATGTATCTCATGTCTTCTTACCACTGTCGCTGCTGTTTTATGAGTCTACTTCAACATTTTCTCAAATCTGTCTCCTTACTTCAGTGCTCACTGCTGTTATCACAGTTTAGGGCTTCATCCTCTCTTGCCTACACACTGCAAAACCCTCGCCTCCTAAATGGTCTCCCCCGCTCATCTACCTCATCAGCACCGCCATCCAAATCATGGGCCTGATCAGACCACTCACAAACTCATCATGGCTCTCCATTGCCTACAGAAATGAAAACCAAACCACAGACCTTAGCATGGCAGTAAACACTGTGTTGTACTCCCATCTGCTGTACCCTTCATGTATCCTAACCTTCCTCAATTCCAGATAACTTGCCCTGGCATGAAAGCACCATCACTTTCACTGTATCTCTGAGCATGCCTTCCCTTGTTACAAAAATCACCTTTTTTGACTCAGATCAAATGCCATGTCCTCCAGGTAATTAATTAATCACTCTTTCCTCCACACACACACACACGTTAAGATATAATTTATATACCATACAAGTCACCCCTTTGAAATGTACATTTTAAAAAAAGAGTCACAGAGCTGTGCAACCATCACCACGATTTTAGAACATTGTAATCATCCCCAAAATAAATGCTATCCACATTAAACATCTCCCCCGCCATCTCCCCTTGCTCCCAGCCCTAGGCAATCACTAATCTATTTTTCTATCTCTATAGATTTGCCTATTCAGGATATTTCATATAAATGGAATCATACACTATGTGGTTCTTTGTGGCTGGCTTCTTTCGCTTAGCATAACTTTTTCAAAGTTCATACATGTTATAGCATGTATCAGTACCTGACTCCATTTCATTGTTGAATAATAGTCCATTGTATGGTTATACTACATTTTATTTATCCATTTATTAGGTGATGGACATTTGTGTTGTTTCAACTTTTTAGCAGTTTTGCATATACTTTGATTATCATGTAATATGTACGGCTTAGTATTATAGGGTTTTTATTTGTTTGTTTGGCCTGTTTGTTTTATCACTTGATTATAACCTCTTTGTGGACAGAAACAATCATTTTCACTCTGTAACCTCCACATAACAAATATTCGATAAGTGTTTGACTGATGGAAAAATGGGAAGATACTATAGATTCCTACTATATCAGTTATCATACAAATACTCAGTATAAAAACATTAGAGTGGGCCCAATAAATTTACCCAATAAATTATAACATTCAAACACCAGTGGTTCTTAAATAAACTTTGATCTCTGCACTATTTTCTGGAACTCCATACATAGATACGACAGATGATTATTTCATGGAGGCAGTTCCTTTGCTAATGATAATTGTGCACTGTGTGGACAGAAGCCTGGAAGATGCCAGACTTCTTCTCTTAGATTGACTGCACAGTGCCTTGCTCTTGCTCTTAACTTGACTGCGGTTACTATTGCAGAGTCTAGAGTAGTGATTCTCAAGCCTGGCTGAGCAGCAGAATTCCCCATGGAGCTTTTTAAAGATATAAATTATCCAGGTCCCACCTTCCAGATTATGATTCTGTATCTTGGGTAAGGGCCCAGGTGCTCACAGGTTCTAAAAGCTGTAAAGATGCTTCTGATGCACAGCCAGGTTCAAGAATTCCTGTTTCAAAAATTGCCCAAGGTTAAAAATAATTAATTTTACAGAGCATGTATGAGCACTTTATCCCTGGAGAGCACTTCGCTTGGAATCAGAGACAAGCCTGGTATGGATCATGCCCATTAATGCCACCTAACATTTATAAGGCACTTTTTATTTGGAAAAAGCTTTCCAGTCATCTTTTATTATCTAGGCTTGCATGCTGGGTGTACAAACCACATAATCCCTTTGTGTCTCAAATTTCCTCAAGTGTAAACGGTAGGCAGTAGTACTAACCCACCTTCAAGGGGTATTGTTAAGATTAATGGAACACTATAAGGCATTCAGCAAACACAAAAAATTTACATGCATGCTTATTAGACAGGTATGAAGTCCTAGTCGCAGCCTTTTAAGATGAAACGAATACCAAAATAAACGCTTAAACAAGCTTTCCCACAACCTTCACCATCACCTGAAAGATTCCTTCCTGGCTCCAAAGTATGGCAATTCCCCCTGTGCTCCAAGACTAATAAACAGACATAATCTGCAGTCACAAAGAAAACAGAGCTAATGGATGGTAGCAAATAAATATGTAAAGGATCCCTGAAATATAATTTAACCTTCTCATTTATCATTCATAATGCAATTAGACATTATATCTGTAAATACACTCTGCTGAAAAATATTCTTATAAAACACTTGGGCATGTTGATGTAAGTTTAAGGTGACGCTACATACTCACTGTTAATATTAAGCCTGAAGTTGTTTTCTAGCTTGCTGACAGTTTTTACATCGCTGTATTAACCTCTTCCATTCTCTCAAATGTGGCTGAAAGAATATGTGGTCCTAATGAGACCTTGAGATCTACTTCAAGTTGGGGGTACATGAGAATGGAATGGCAGATGAAGAGTCTCCAACCTTGCACCCAGAGGCAAATCTTGTATGGATGATGACCCACAATTAAGGGCTCATTTGCACTAACTATACTTTCAGCTTCTTGGACACAGGAGTCACAAAATAGACATGGTTTTTCCTCCTTTCCATTTTGCTTTGAAAAGACCACAACATTTCAAGGACCAGGTCCAATCACATATTCAAGTTCATTTACAAGTAAATGGTTTCTGTGACTCTGAATGAGAATTAGTGTCCTCATGCCTGCCATAGCTGATCTGAGCCATGGATCCTAAACAAGCATGACCTTTCTGGGGCTACTTGATCTTGATCATGGTCTTTCCCCTTTGGGCTTCAGAGGGTTTGGGTTTTATTCCCAAGGGTAGTTGTCTGCTTTAGTTAAGCTCAGGGTCTGGTAACAATTTAATGCTATTAAACAAATATTTATTGAGTACTTACAGCTGTAAATAACACGCTAGTGCAGGGATGTCCAACCTACAGCCCATGGGCTGCATGTGGCCCATGGGCTGCATGCGACCCAGGATGGCTATGAATGCAGCCTAACACAAAATCATAAATTTACTTAAAATATTACTTAGTTTTATTACCAAGTTTTATACTAAGCTTTATTACTTAGATATGCACATTTTTTATATTAGTGATCACAAACTTTGGACCTGCTCGACAATTTTAAAAGATTGTTGAAGGGCCATTGCATAATTAGGGTTATTATGTGAGGACTTTTTTGCTTATCTGTGGTGGTGGATATCACAAAAATTATGCACAAACCTTTTTTTTTGCTCATCAATTTTTGTTAGTGTTTATGTATTTAATGTGTGGCCGGCCCAAGACTACTCTTCCAGTGTGGCCCAGAGATGCCAAAAAGTTGGACATCCCCACTCTACTGCTTACTGTGAAGGCTACCAAAAATTCCTTGAGATGTTTACAGGATTGCTGTAACTCAATGATCTTGAGTCCTTGATTCAGGTCAAGACCAACAGCCTCCACACAGGGACTCCCAAGGTTTGGTCAGTTACATGCTAGTTTCCTGGGGACTCCTAGGCAGGCCTTCTGCAGAGGCCAAATTAAAATGTCATTTAACTTTTCACACATTTGTCACCCACAATATCTCAGTAGACCTCCTTCAGAATTCAGGAGCTCCTCTGAAAAGATCCTCAGTGCAGGGAGCCTCATTGGTTGGGAAGATTATCTATTTTGCATAGGTTTGTTTTTTTTTTAATAAGGTTAATCTCAGTATGTTTCTACCTCAATAATCCTTGAGAGTGTAAGCATTTTTGCTGAACATCTTTTTTTTTAAGATTTTTTCTCTATTTATTTTTAAAGAGAGGGGAAGGGGGAGAGAGAGAGAGAGAGAGACATCAATGTGTGAGACAAACATCGATTGGTTGGCTCCTGCATGCCCCCAACCAGGTACCCAGTCTGCTACCCAGGCATGTGCCCTGACTGCGAATCGCTGGTAATCCAACCAGCAACCTATCAGATCACAGGCCGGCACTCAATCCACTGAGCCACACCAGCCAGGGCCATTTTTGCTGAACATCTTCAAGGCAGAGACAGAGCCATGTTGGCTTGCTATTAGCATTTCAGTAATAAGGAGAAAGTAATGCTAGTACATGCCTTCAATGGGATTACTTAGGTACCCCAAACACTTTCTTTCATCAATATGGAAAATCCCCAGAAGTATGCGTTGTGGATTTTTCCTCTGTAAAGAGATGCAAATGGCTACTTTAAGTTGTATGATTTCCTTTGAGTCTTGCAAAGTCCTGTTTTCTTCATATCTCAAGGAAAGCATCCTGTTTTTCAGATCTAGAAGCCAAGACATCATAAATTAGTTTTATTGCTTTCCTTAGTGAAATACAGGCCACCGCATCCCAGCCCATTGCTCTCCTTCAAATCACACGGTGTTTTAATGGAGAGGAGAAATCAGGTACAATTTTCTGGTCGAGTGCTTGTTTTACATTAGAATCTTAGATGAAATTTAATCATCCTTACATATTTACTTTACTTTCTCTTTCAAATAAAAAGAAAGACAGAAAGAGCCTTGGCTCGTGTGGTACAGTGGATTGAGTGCCAGCCTGTGAATGAAAGGATCTCTGGTTCAATTCCCAGCCAGGGTACACGCCTGGATTTCCAGCCAGGTCCCCAGTGGGGAGCATGCAAGAGGGAACAACAGTTTGATGTTTCTCTCCCTCTCTTTCTCCCTCCCTTCCTCTCTCTCTAAAAATAAATAAGTAAAATCTAAAAAAAAAAAGAAAGAAAGAAAAAGAAAGAAAGAGAAAGAAAGGAAGAAAGAAAGAAAGAAAGGAAGAAAGAAAGGAAGAAAGAAAGAAAACCTGCCCCATGAAGAAACACTCAACCATTTACTCTTGAATCTTTATGACTTGGGGCATAAAATACAACCTGGGTAAAGTCAAACAAGGCACTAGAAGGTTTAGACACACGGAGAATGTTGAATATTGGATTTAGGATTTTGAAATGTCCCACTTTTGTAGTTTCCTATTTGTCTTCATGCAGAAGGTCAACACTGGTCTGTTTTTTGTAGTAGATATTTGCTCAAGAGGAAGATTTCTCTGACTGATCATGGACAGTCAAAAAAAGAAAAAAAACCCAGCCTCTTGTATAAAACCAGATCAATGAGAAGCACTCTATTTAACAGATGTTAAACTTTTCACTATTTTAATTTTTATATTACCTAAGTATCTACCCACCTCTTTAGAGCATCTCTTTATTCTTTCTTTAAATTTTTAAAATAAAGTTATTTGTTTCCTTCTAAATATTCTGGGGTTAAAAATACTACTTCTTTCACTTGTATTTTAGTACTGACGATTAAATAGTAAAAATGCTAATTAGTAGTCTGTATTTGGGGAGAAAAAGTTATTTCTTGATGGGCAAAATTCAAACTGAGATTGAGACCTCATAGGTCCCTTGATAAATGGGTTAGGTTTCATCACCAGGGGAAGGGATTAGGAACCTAATTGACCAACTCCAGAGAGAAACTCTGGTTTAGTGGAAAAACTAATCTGAGGTCAGTGTATTAAAAATGCTCACATTGTTAAAACTTCCATATTACCCAAAGCAATCTACAGATTCAATGCAATTCCTATAAAAATACCAATGGCATTTTTTACAAAACTAAAGTAAATAATCCTAAAATTTATATGGACCCACAAAAGACCCCAAATATACACAACAATCTTGAAAAAGGAGAACAAAGTTGAAGGTATCTTACTTCCTGATATCAACCTATACTACAAGGCTATAGTAATTAAACAGCATGGTACTTATATAAAAACAGACACACAGATCAATGCAACAGAATAGAGAACCCAGAAATAATCTATATGGTCAACCAATATATGACAAAGGAGGCAAGAATATACAATGGGGCAAAGACAGTCTTTTTAATAAATGGTGTTAGGAAAACTGGGCAGATGCATGCAAAATAATGAAGCTGGATCATTTTCTTGCACTGTATACAAGACTAATGTCAAAATGGATTAAAGACTTAAATGTAAGACCCAAAATCATAAAATTCCAAGAAGATAAACGTAAGTAGTAAACTCTTTGACATCACTCTTAGTAATATTTTTTTTTATTTTAGATATGTCTCCTCAAGCAAGGAAAACGAAAGAAAAAATAAACACATGGCACTGTATCAAACTAAAGATTTTTTGAATAGTGAAAAAAACTATCAAAAAAATGAAAAGACAACCTCCTGAATGGGGGAAGATATTCACCAATGATGCACCTAATAAGGAGTAAATATCCAAAACATGTAAAGAGTGTACACAATTTAACACCAAAAACAAACAAACAAGCAATCCAATGTAAAAATGGGCAAAGGAACTGAATAAAAATTTCTCCAAAGAGGACAGACAGATAGTGAGCAGACATATAAAAAGATGCTCACAATAATCATCAGGAAAATGCAAATTAAAACCACAATGAGATATCACCTCACGCCAGTCAGAATGGTCATCATCAATAAATCAACAAAAAACAAGTGCTGGTGAGGATGTGGAGAAAAGGGAACCGTTATGCATTGTTAGAGGGATTGCAAATTAGTGCAACCACTATGGAAAACAGTATGAAAGTTTCTCAAAAAATTAAAAATAAAACTACCATATGACTCAGTGATCCCACTTTTAGGCATTTACTCAAAGAAATTCAAATCACTAATTTGAGAAGACATATGCACCCCTATGTTCATTGAAACATTATTTACAATAACCAAAATATGAAAGCAACCTAAGTGTTTATCAGTAGACAATTAGATAAAGAAGATGTGGTGTATACATACAATGGAATACGACTAAACCATAGAAAGGATGCAATCTAGCCATTAATCATGGATAGACCAAAGAGGACATTATGCTAAGTGAAATAAGTCAAACAAAGATGGACAAATACCATATGATTTCACTTAGATATGGAATCTAAAAAACAACCTAAACAAAGAAACAAACTCATAGATACAGAGAAAAAATTGATAGTTGCCAGACGGGAGGGGAGGGTGAAAAGGGGGGTGGGATTAAGTCATACAAATTGCCAGTTATAAATCAGCCATGGAGATGTAAAGTACAGTATAGGGAATACAGTCAATAATACTGTAATAACTGTATATGGTGTCAGATGGGTACTAGACTTATCGGGGAGATCATTTCATAAGTTATATAAATATCTAATCACTATGTTGTATATTTAAAACTAATATAATACTATATGACAATGATAACTGAAAAATAAAAATTTTTAATGCTCCAAAACTTAAGTTGTCAAAATGAAGGTATTTATTTTTAATTCTAGGGTAGAGGAAACAGCAGTAGACACCCTTTGTCTTTTTGACCTGGAGCTGACAACTTTAGACATAACTTCCACGTTAAGAAATTAATTTTATTTCTCTCTGATTTACCTTTTATTTTTGGGAAGACATTGAGCTAGCGTGAGAGGTATTTATTAGACAGACATCCCTAATAAACTGTCCAGGATCTGCACTCGTTCTTCTTATAAGTATCCATGAGGAAATCAAGAGCGCTCCCTTGAATTCCTCATCTATCAGTTATTAGCTACATGATGTGGACAAGTCTGGATCTCGAAATCCTTAGTTTTGTCATCCATTTAAGGAGGGGTAATAATATGTATCTCATTGGAATGCTATGAAGGTTAGAAAAACGAATATATGGGAAAACACCTAGAGAGTAAGCATAGCCCTTGATACATGTTAGAATATTGAGTGAGTGGGAGAAATCAGAGATGAGTCCGGTACCCATTGCCCACAGGTTACAATTTGTATATTTAGATGGGCATTCAGGGTCTTGGGAAAACCTGCTCCTTTCCACCATCCAGTCTTTTTTCCACAACTGACCTGCTGTAGTCAAACTCTCTCCAATACATCTTGAATTTGCCCACTTTCCTGTGCCTGTCTGTGCCATTCCTACCACTTTCAGCTTCCATTTGCCAAAATTCTACCCATCTTTCAAGGACCTCAAATCTGACTGTCTCTGGACCCACCTTGTCCTCCTCTAAACCCTGGTCCTTGCTGTCTAAAGCACTCCTGGATATATAAGCCATGACCCACTCATTGCCTCAACAGGCACAAGCTCCCGCAAAGCAGAGGCCATGTGTATAGTACGCACCTCTGTGCACCACGGAGCACGGTGCCCTGCCAAGAGTAGGTGCTGAATACACTCTTGATTAAATGAATGCACAATTTCTCACCCTGCCCCTGTTATGCTCTTGGACAAAACGCTTTGCCTCTTTCAGTCTCAGTTGACTCAGTTGTGAACAGAGGATAACAGCACGGATGTACTCCCCAGGTGTGCTGTGAAGGATAAACCAATGACTGAAAAGCAATTTGAAAACTGTAAAATGAAATGCTATATATAAATGTTACATAATCAAAATCATTTCCCCCTGTATTATGTTTTATTTGGCTTTATATCTTGTAATCCTTTGTGGGTTTCAGAATTTCACAGATGCAATACCATCCATATTAGCACCTAAATTCTCTTGGGTAATAAATGATTATGTGTATTAAGGCTCACAGCTACTTTTCCCTGGCATACTTACACATGAATCTGTCATAATTTGGACTATTCATAATAACTAGTTATACAATTCGTTTCTAAAGGATAATCCTTTTTATTCTTCTTCTTTGTTTGGCCAATTATCATTCCCATATTGCTGCCTCAAGGGAACTTCTATTAAAGCCCAAATCTAGTCGATGAGCACGCTGTTTAGAAGCCCAAATTTTCTAGGCGCTTACAATCAGAGAATTGGAAAGTGGCTTGGGTTTTGAAGCACTGCCTGTTTTCTGTGGCCCTTTTTATCCCAAACTCTGAATCCCTCATTTGCTTTATTGTAATGTGTGTGCTACCAAGTGCTCACTGCAGCCTGATTTCCTAGGTACCAGGAAAGCTTAGATTAGCTCTTCCCACATGAAAGCAAGGCAATGCTAGTTTAAAATGTTATTTTCTTTCTTAATATGTTCAAGAAAAAGGTTGCCTATAAAAAAATAAATGTTCTAGGAATATCTCCAGCATCTATAGAGTAGTCCTTATTTCCTTATGTGATGGCTCTAGTAGTGCTTAGTTGTCTTTAACTTCATTCAAAACAATTTTGTTAGATTATATTGTGACAGCTCTCATATCAGCATGCATTTTTTAAAAACTTATCAAATTGGTGAATTTTTCTACAGCCATTTTAATATTGAAGATAAAAGAAAATACACATTTTCAGCATATTATTCTTTATTATTTCAAGAAAGGTAAAAACGCAACTGAAACACAAAACAAGATTCATGTAATATATGAAGAAGGTGCTGTGACTGATCAAATGTGTCAAAACAGGTTTGCTAAGTTTCTTGGTGCTATTGATATTTTGGCCATGCGATTCTTTGCTGTGGGGCTGGCTGTCTGATGCACTGAAAGACATTTAGCAGCACCCCTGGCCTCTGTCCCCTAGATGGAGGGAGATAGCTGACATACTCAAAATATCCAAATCAATAAAGCTATTGGTCAAAATGAAAAATGTGTCTTTTATTTTACAGAAAAAACTAAATGGACATTCTGGCCAACCCAATATATAGACAGAAACTCTGAGGAGAAAGAGATAGAAGCAGTATCATAGGGTGGTCCTGAGGATCAAGTGCATCATTAGATGAAAAGGCTTAGAACAGTGCACAGCACACAGTAAGTGCTCAATAACTGATAAAGGTAGTTATTTTTAGTAGAAGGCCAACTATGAGCCCAGCTCAGTACTAGGAGTTACATATAGCTTCTTGCTTGAGATTCATAACAAGCCAACGAGAAAAACCTGATCACTCTGTATTTCCCACCTCATTTGGCTGGGAGAAGCTAAGCAAGTTATCCAAGGTCTCAAAGTTAGAAAGCATCAGAAAAGAAGTCCAACCCTCAGTCTATAGTGTTTCTAGAGCCCACATTATTTGTCCTGCTTCTTAGAATGCCCTACTCTCCTTATTTTTAACTTAGGTTGAGAGTAGATTTTTCTTCCCTGAGCACTTGATCTTCCCTTTCCAAATAGCTAATTCCTTAGTGTTTCTCATTTTGTTATGAATTAAGAGGATTTTTTATTTCTCATGGTGGACTTCTTATTTGTCTAGTTTTATATCAGGCCATTTTCCCAAGATCATTCTGGTCTTTCATCAGACTTGTCCTCACATAGTGGCATCCAGATTTAAGAAGTTCAATGTACAATAATTTTTCTTCTGCGGCATGTGTGAGAAAAATCCCACATTTTTGTGGAATAGAAGCTTCCCTTCCCCATCCATTTTTGTCATCACATTTTTATTTAGTTGAACCTGTGGCAACATAGCTCTCATATGGGGCAGTTGCACTGTCATCCAAATACAATGAGATATCATTGTTATGTGAGTGGTATTACCCTGGTTACAGATATTGTGCCAGAGTAATCTCTCTGTTACAAAAATATCTTCTAGTTGTGGCATACGAACTGACACCATACTTTAATTTGCCAAAAAAAACCCCAAAAAAACAAAAACACCTACATGGTATTTTGTAATTTATATAGCAATTAGTATTTCAAAGTACCTTACCATGAGTTACTTTTCCCATCTCTGTGAAGTTAATATTCGGAAGTATCACTGCAGTTTCACAGATGGGAAACTAAAGTAAGGGAAGGTTAATGGTTTGTCCAAGGTCTCAGACTAAACCCATAGCATAGCTGTTATTAGAACCTGCTGCTTCTGATCGCATTTCTTTGCTAAGGTCTTTAGCTCAACCTGTTCAAATTCTGAATAATTTTCAAAGTGGTTATAGTATGTTGAGAGCAGTGGTGGAAATGGGAAAGTACAAAGATACTATTCACTTAAGTAAAGCTTCCAAAACGTTTGGTAATTTAAGAATAAGGATTGTGAGAGCCCCTTTTCCTCATTTCCATTTATAGAATGAAAGGACAATAATCCAGTGAGATTAAAATAAGTAGAAATTGCAAGCATAAAGAGGAAGTGTTCAGGTCACACTATTTTTCCATTTCAACATCATTTTATTCTCCTTTTCAGCAGTCAGTACTGCTATAGATGCCATGAATTTGAAGTGCTTTGTAACTATTGTCATGGTGCTCCCGTTAAGCAGATAAACACAGTGGACCTATTCTGCTGTTTTATGGCCAAGGAAGCAAGGGTATACGGAGTGGTTAAGTGACTTCCAGAAGCACTCACCATGGCCACTGCTCAAATTAGAACCCAGGGCTCCTATCAGTCACAGCCTACTGAAATTTAGGTTTCGAAATTTTGTTTCAGTGTCAGAGATGGGTGACAACGGCAAATTTGTTCACCATATGCAAAGGGACCAGCCCTGCTTCCACGGTCCCACCTCAGTCTTCTCATTCCCAAGTCATTCCACAGAATTCTACACTCCGTTGAGGGACAGAACTTTTCTTTGGGGAAATAAGTGGAACTAAACTTTCATATGCAGATTTCCATGGTTTTCTCTTTGTTTCACACAGATAGGACTATAATGAGCTGTCAGATAAGCAACAGATCTCATTTTCCCTTATAGAATAGGTTGATGATCCAAACTCAAGAAACTATTTGGGGGACTAGCAACCAAAGGAATAAGTCTGTGTCTGAGTGATGAACTCTTGTCAAATGCCAACTACTACTGAAGATGGCGTAGAAATATAAACATAGTTTAGATGTGCTCTGTCTCTTCCATGCCATCCATTCTGTAAGGGAAAATAAAACTACCTACTTATCCAAAAGCCCATGCGTGGTCATGTCTGTATGGAACAAACAAATGGAAAACCTTCGAAATCAAGGTACAGAAGTCACTTGTTTAGTTCTACCTTATTTCTTAAAAAGAAATCTCCTATTTTCTTTTTTCATCATCTAACATAAATATGGTACTACAGAAAGTATATTGAACAGCCGGTGTTTGGTTCCCATTACCAAGGTGATTTTAAAAATAACTGTTGACATCTGAAAAAAAAAACCATTCACAGGGTTTGATAAACATTGATCGCAAACTTTTCCACTAGTTATATCCGGAAGTAGAGGGAAAAAGCCAAGAAAATGTATTTTTCCCCTTAACCCCCAACCCTGACCCAGACAGACCTGGTATATATCCCATTCATGTGGTTTACATCTAATTCCTTGTCAACAAAAGCCACTTTCCCGGGCCACTCAGCAGCTAAGCAAACGTTGGAACTGAAAGCTCTCCCTTGCCTGTACTAGAGATTTGGCTCACTGGATGAGAGTTTAAATTTGTGCAATTTCTGCATCACTAACCAATTTTTCAGGGCCTACTACGGCTCTGATTTTCTTGCCCTTTTGAAAGCCTGCCCTATTTAGGGACTTTTCCTCATTGAGGCAGGGGAGGAGCTGAGGAGACACAATCTGAAACTCAATCCAGGCCAAAGATCACCTCAAAGCTGCACCCTTCCCTGTTGGAAGGGACCATTTCGCTCCGTTTCAGCCACATACCATTGGTCTTTTTTCTTGCCAATGACCCTCATCAGAACCTGCACATGAGAGGTGAGCTAGCTGAGGGTCCTTATGGCAGCCAGGCAGCCGTTGAAATGAACACGTGCGAAAGCCTGTACGCCCTCACACATGATATCCTAGTTACCTACACCGAGGGACTAAAACCTTTGGCACTTCTGCCATCTGGGTGAAGATGTATGTCAGGGCACCAGGAAGCTTGACCCCTTTCCTGCCATGCCTGCCTTCATTTACTAACATGGTTTGGGTACGGATCTATGGAAAGTGCAGCTCCCGGCACACAGAGGCCGCGACCCATCCACAGCTTAGAGTTGAGGGCTTACTAACGTTCTAGGCCGCAGCCTGGAAAGCAATAGCCAACCCTTGGCTTTTTTATTATACCCGCACCTCTGTATGTGAGCTGCAGCCACGGTAAGGGCTAAAAACCAGCCGAAGGGCTGACTAGGCCTGCCAGCCAGAAGGACCGAGCCCACAGAGCTTTCTTCCGCGGCTATTCGGCGGCATCGGAACCCGCGAACTCAGGCTCCTCCCCCGAGGCCTGCCACCACGGAGGTCTCTGAGCTAGGTCCAGGGACTTCCCAAGGGGAAGGGGGCGAGAACATGCAGAATCGCACAGATGTGATGTTCTGCGGCGTTCCTGCCTTCGAAGATGGATAGTTCCGGCCCCACTGGCGGACCCAAGGGACAGCAGTGGGAGCCACCGCTGAGGATGCCATCCTGCAGGGCAGCCTGACCGGGGGGAGGGTCTCACGGGTTCCCGCGTCGTGAGTGCCCGAGCCTCCCTTTCGCCCCAAGGGACGAAAGTGCCCGGGGTGCCTTGGGTCGAGAAGGGAACCTAGGCGCCTAGGAAGGTCCCCGATGCCAGTGGTGTGGAGGGCAGAGGTGAGAAAGGGGCGTGTGATGAACTTGCCTAGAGGTTAGAGGTGTCAGGATTTTTTTTCGGGGGTAACAACCAGACCGCAATCAGTACGTTTTCCAGGGAGCCATGAGTTCCCAGTTCCGGGCCCAAGCCTTCACGGGTGGCTGGGTGATCCGGCACGGGACTCACCCTCTTTGGGTGTTGGTGTCCGCGGCTGCTGGGGATGCTTTGAAGCCACCAAGTTCCGCGACTCCTGCAGGCGCCAGGTGTGGGCGTTGTCTACCGGGTTTCAGCCCGCGCTGCGGATGGGTTTCCTCCCACCGCAGCGCAAAGATTCGCAGAGGCTCCAGGCCTCTCTCAGCCTTCCGGAGCCGCCACTTCCCTCTGGAGGCGCCCGGGTCTCGCTGCAGCCTCACTTACAGCCGGGGTGCCTCACCACAACCAATTTGCGCGCCGCGGGAGCTTTTCCCCTTCAGCCCTCCTCAGCGGCTATTGGACCGTGGCAGCGGGGCGGAGTCGGGCGCTCGGCACCGCCCGCGGCCGCCCCTGGCCCTGGCGCCACTACGATTGGCTGCGGGATCCACCAGTCACGTGGTGGGGCGCCCCGCCCCACGGGGGCCGACCCAGGCTGGCTCCGCCCCTCCCTACCGTCCTGTCCCGCCTCCCTCCGGAGCCGGGTCTGCTCAGCGGGGCTGTCCGCCTCATTCGCTAAGCAGGTTCATGAATTGGCAGAGCGCTCCCGGCCGCTGCCGAACCCAGCGACCGCTGGGCTGGTCGTGTTCCCTCTGAGGTGCCTGCTTGAGCCAATGTGCCCCGGTCCACTAAGGCGAGAGCAGTCGCTGTTTAGGGGCAACTTGGGATTCAGGACCCGCAGCAGAGGCGTTGGTTTGCGATCGGGACTCAGCGACGAGGGTGAGTGGCGGCGCGCAGGCGAGAGGCTCCTCTCGGAGCTGTTTGGCTAGCTGGGGGACTGGAAGCGTCCTGGCGCGCGTCGGTCCGTCGGTCCGTCGGTCCGGGGGTGGCCGCTGTGGGGAGGCCAGAGCTGGGAGGAATTTACTTCTTAAAGAATCCCTACTCCCGAACTTCTTGTTTCAAAACGTCGCAACTTGGCCCGGGACACGACTCTCCGTTCACACGAACTTGGCGTGTTGTAATTGCCATCACAAGGTGGGCCCAGGGACGCGTCCCCGGCTTTCTGCTGCGGCAATACGCGCGCTGGGGGCAGCCTCTGTGTCCAGATTCCTAGCTGACTTGCGGATGGGTTCCTGAAAAATAAACCCGCGCGGGAGGCGGTGCGCTACGATAACCTCGCGTCTGTGTCTGATCAATAGCCTGAGCAAGTGATCATCGGGTTCGGGTTGGGTCTGAGAACTTAAGTGACCAGCAAGGTTCTGTAGCTGAGGCTTCAGTGCTTTGCAGTTATTGAAAGGAAATGACAGCACGGATATTAAACTTTGGAAAGTAATTACTTTCTACGAGCACTTGAATCCACATCCCCTGCAAGGTGTGTCCGAAGAGTTCGTTAGAACCAGGAGGGAGCTACTGTCTGTCCCACTGCCCGGATCCCCGGAGAATACAAGGCCAGACCGTGAAATGAACCACCAAGGCTGGCCGGTTGGTGTTTGCTTGAGCACCTGTGTGTTTAAGTGATGAAGTTGTGACAGGAACTGACAATAGGATTTAAGGTTAAACCTGACACTTCATTTGTGATTCAGCCTAGGATAGAATTTTTTTTAAATCTTTATGATATGGAGTAAAAGCAGCTGGTTTTCTGAGAGCAGTTACATACATGTCTTTTATTTGTGTGGACTAAATAGATCGAATACAATATTTTCTTGTAATTCCTGTTTGACGTGAATGAGAGCTTGGGTTGGAGATGTACAGAATTTGGGAATATTTTGATCTTTGAAAATATATAAAGACATTGAGATATGCAGTTACCCATGTATGTAAATGCATATGTAGATGCGCATTTATGTGTGTACATATATGTACATGTGTATAAAATTGATAGATGAATGAAGTAAAAGTGTATGGAGAGGGAAACAACCTTGAACTTCCCTTGGGTGGAGAGATGGACCTTCTGATCTGTGGGGTGTATAATGAATGTGTGTAGGCATGTCTGGATCTGCCTGGTCTGTCTGGGTCAGTGTATGTCCATGAACTTTATGAGCATTCAGTTCAATACCACTCGGTGTACATTGCACGTTCCTGTTTTACAGACGAGCAGCTGCCAGCTGACCCATCTGTTAAAACATAACATGTACACTTCAGTGGAAGCCCTTGGATGGAGCATGGGTAGGGGCAACCCTCAGTAGAAACAACATGCTACAACAAAGCCTGCATCTCAAGTTTTATTTTCATTCAGTATGCAGCCTGAACTTGTGATTTGGGTGAGGAAGAAAAAGGGTGTTTGACTACTGAGAAATCGCAAAGTACAATTTGTGAAAATATCACAGCCCTGATTTGGGGAGGGGGAGTTTCCAGGAGAAAAAAAATCCCTCTAGAAAAGAAATGTGGTGCTTGTCACATCACCATGCAACACTGGTTTACTGCTTTGCAGTAGCATGTATTTCAGAAACTGTGTTCTTTTGCTTCTTAAGTGAATGCATTACAACTGAATTGTTTTGCACCAAAAAAAAAAAAAAGTCCCTAGTAGAAGTAAGCAGAGCTTTATAGCAGAGGCTATTTAATCTATTAGAGTTAAGACTGCCTTAGTAATTCTAATGAAACATATTTTTTAGGAAATTTATAACTTGGATATAAATTCATAGCCTAATCACTCGTTTGCAATTTATAGTTTAAAAAATAATTAAAAACCTTTATCACAAAAATTCTGATGAGTAAAAGGACATGGGAGTGGTTTAATAGCTTAATAAATTCCTGCAGCCAAATTACTTATACTTTAAAAATCTATAAATTCCTTTAATAGCATAATTATTTTTGGTGACAAAATAAAGCCAATATTTTTGTGAAGCATAGTTGATATTTCCCAATAATTTTATGCTCATAATTATATTTTAATAATGGGGTTCATTATATGTTGCAGAATAAACTGCAATGGCTCTTAAGAGCTCATCACAAGAAGTATTGTTTTCATTTTTATGGTACTTAACTATTTGGGGGGAATGTGCAGCTCCCTAATCTCTGAGTGTTTTTACATTTCTGATGGACTACATAATCAGAACAATTCTCTTGCCTTGATATGGATCGTCTGAGTCAACTGGGTTGTTCCTTAGAAATTCATTTCACAAGCTGGACTTTAGTCTTCATGATTCCAATCTGGGGTGGGACTTAGGAATCTGCATTTTTAACAAGCACCCCCAAGTGACTCTTGATATAAAAGAACGATACAGTCTGTAGGTTGATTTAATAAGTATTTTTCCAAAATTTCCAGGGGGCATTTACTGGCCTTGAGAAGTTTATGGGTAATGCTTTAGTTCTCTGTCCTCAACAATGGCACCTTTTGTCCTATGTTTAGAAGTGTTTTGGAAGCCTAGGTTATCCTTATTCCAGGTTAGTCCCAATTCTAAGGAGGTCTGTCTGGGGAAGCAAGGTAATTGGAGACCCTGCCCCAGCCTTAGTTCCTCCATTGCCTACTCCAAGTCTAGTGGGTCCCTGGGGTGCTTTGGGGTGACATTGCCAGTCCCAACTCGCATTGCTGGGCATTTCTCCTTGGAGAGTAGAAGAATTCTAGTCCTTGGGAGCCACCTTTGGCACTTTGCAGGGGCTAGAACCTCAGCAGGGCTAGTACCAACTTATCCGAGGTCAAGGATCTTCTTGGGAAGCTGTAGCTGCTTCTCTCTGTCAAGAGTGTCCCAAGCCAACCACCCAGAGACCCAGGAAGTCTTATTTTCAGACAGTCATCTTAGAAGTATTTTGAGCTGTCCAATTAATTGGGTACATAGATTTTCTCAGCGTCTCAGCAGAATCGATTGCTATCTCTCTTTTCAAATCAGTGTGGATTTTGATTTATTAATTATTACCTATTTGTTGTTTTATATATAGTTTGATACTAATGTTTGAATTCTGTTCTCCCATTTCAGACTGGCAAAATCCTCAATTTAAGACTCCTAGATAAGGGTTAAAAGAAAAAGGACCTATGAGAAGTTATGCCCTTCACTCTTTCTACCATCTAAATACCTAAAAAACCAAATAACTTCTCAGAGGTCAGCAGTACCCATAATATTTACTTCTCTGATGGCAAAAGGATGTGGGTAAGTTGGGAAACTGAACTTGGATTGTTCCAGGCCACTGCATCATTACGGGGATTTTTACAGAGCAATTTCTGTTTTAAGGAGCACTTGGCAGGCATGTTTATAGGTCACTTATCTTAACAATCCTTTGAGTACAATGATTGTTTTCCCCCACTTTGTTGCAGATGAGCAAACAGCAACCACAAAAGGATAATAATATTTAGATCCTGTCTTTCACATTCAAAGGTGACACCAATAACTGAGAAGTTGGCCTTGTGTTTTGAATTGTTGTTATTTAGCATCATAGTGAGATGATAAAGTTGTTCATAGTCAGTTGTACCATCTACAGGATTTTTAGGGTTTTTTTTTTAACTTTCTTTGAATTTTTTATTATATTGAATATGACCCCGGAACAGTTTTCTTTAGAAAGCTAACCACCATATACGATAATTCGTTCAATGACCCTGACCTTAACCAGCCAGCCTTGACCCACAATGGCAAATAATTTGCTAAAGGTCACAGAACACAATGGCAGTAAAGCCTATATGTAGAATTTTTTTGGACCAATATTTTAGACCCTTACTGTTTGCCTGTTGAGTCATGCTGCTAATAATGTTTTTAGGCTGCCAGAATAGAGTTGCTTATATCTCACTTGCCCAGCTTCTGTACGATTGGGTGGACCAAGAAAATTTTAAAAGCCCAGGGTAAAACCTCAGCCCCTGATTATGCAGTGGGACTAATTTGTGCCTAGTTAAAAATGACAGTAGAATGCTACTTTTCTTGGAACTGGGTCTTAGGTCACTGCAAGCTTCTAAGCAACAATTTTGCAATTCCAGTCTTGTTTTTGTTGTTGTTGTTGTTGTTATTGTTTTCTTTTGGGGGTTATTTTTGTTTTTGTTTTGTTCATGGCAAAATCTACTTATAAGAAATTCGCTTTTCAAGTCAGCCTGCCTTTGAAACAGCTACTAAAATTTTAGCCACAGTTCTCCAAAATTCTCCTCACACTGTTATCTTCACTTTGGTTTCTTGCGTCCAATAACATCTTCTAACGTAGAACAGGCATTGAGCTGTAGAAGATTTACACTAGCTTTAACTTTGCGGATTTAACTATAACAATAGTAAGAAACAGTAAAAAGAAGGATAATATTAAAGTCATGTTGATAAGTGTATCACACTAGAGATTCCCAACTTATAGTTTCTGTGGGAAATTTAAGATCCAGATGAATGAAGTGACAGATGCAATCATCTGCGACCTTACAGACACTCTTCTGATGCAAGCCGAGAAATATAACTGAAGACAGCATCCTGGGTTACAGAAGAAAAACAAATGTTAAGCACTGAGAAAACAGTTGGCAAAAAGTGACGGGTTAGGGAGGGGTGGGATGGGATGGGGAGAGTGGTGGGAAAAAAAATACCTCCAGTAAAATGCCAGACAGGATGGTAAGAAATTTATAGAGGTGCTGATGGTTTGGGGATTCTTGGGGGCATTGATTCTGTTTTATATTGTCTTCACAACCCACTTGCCCTGCTTGCATTAAATAATTTATTATAGCAGCAGGCCTTCCTCTGGTTAGTTTCTTTTTTTATAACTTTTTCCTTCTCATCTCTGGGTCTAATCAGAGGCATATATAATAGTGTGGCTGCTCCAGAGCACTTAGGAAACTCCGTGATCAATATCACTATGCTACATTATAAACCCATGGTTGTTCCTTTCTGTTTTGCTGTGTTCTTCCCTGTTGTATTAACTCAGTATCTATGTTTTAAACAATATTTTATTAATCTTTGCACAATGAGACTTCTGGGCTTATTCTTCTTGGCTGGAACTATCTTTTAAGCAATCCATCATTAGAACACCATTAATCTAATGATGTATTTATTGCTCACTATTGCAGCACTGGCAAGAAACCCAGTATGGTTCTAAAAATTTGATTAAAAAGAAATCAAGTTTTTGCAAGGCGTAGCCATCCAATTATGTTAGCAGCTGCCAAGTATATTTTATGCTAAAACACACACACATATTTTAAGTGAGCAAAATGTGATCTTTTCAAAAGCTTTTAAAACATTTTACTATGAAATTAGTTGAACAGGGAGACGCCTCGTAGTCCCTGGTCGGGCAGCCCAGTTGGTCATCCTAATACACCAAGGTTGCAGGTTCGATCTCCCGTCAGAGCACATACAAGAAGCAACCAATGATTGCATAAATTGGTAGAACAACAAATTGATCGATCTCTCTCTCTTCCTCTCTCTCTTTCTCTTTCTTTCTCTCTCCCTCTCTCTTCCCCAACCCCCATCCCTTCCCTACTCTCTTAAAAATCCAATTTAAAAAAAAATGCCTTGTAATTAGAAAAATCATGAGTCCACTCCCTGCCTCATCCAAAGTTAAGGCATTTTTTTCAGCTTATAATCCTAGACACTAAAATGAAGATCTACTTAACTGATAGTTTTAGTGATAAGTACTAGCTCCCAGTCCTTTAGTGATCTTTGAGGTAATCATTACAAATCAGAATGAACTTAAATTAATTCATAAATAGTAATAGAGTGTCTATCATGGGTAGTGCCTCTCCTCTGCTTAGTGAACTTAAAATGCAGTTCAAGTATTAGCACCTTTGGGAAGCTTTTCCATGTCCCTCTTTGGCCTGCTTGTGTACTGCCAGCAGAGCCCATATCTCCTCTGGACAGGGAGCTCCTTGAGGGCAGGGACCACACCTTTCATCTCGTAGCTTCTTAAGGAGTGCTTGCTGGGTGCGTTACAGGCTACAAAGAATTTCAAGTGAACACTTGCAAGGCCTTAAAGGAATATGGCAAAGGTAGTCACCAAAAGTTTGAGTAGTAGCAGTAACTGAATCCTAGTGCCAGACTTTCAACTTCAGCACCAATCTCAGCACTTCTTATAAGTATCCTCTGTTCCTGCCCCCTCCATCTTTGAAGTGTCTCCGATTCCTTCCTCCCTTGCCTCCTTCTCTCACCACCTCCCTGTTGGTCTTTATCAAGAATATTTCCAACTGTCTCCCTAGCCTAACTGTCTCTCTAACCTCCCCTGGATCCTTTTTTGTTCCCATACCCCTTGTCATGTCTTGAAAAGGCATCTGACCCATGGGCTCCACTTCGAGACGTGGGACATCCTCACTCTCATGTCTTTTGAAGTCTCGGATGGCTTGGTTCCTTTCACCACCTAGTGGAGGTGATTAGCTAGCCTTGGCCGTGGGGGAACTGGGGGGCTCGAGGGAACAAGACGGTGCTGAGCCTCAAGGCTGTTGATATCCAGAGCTCAGCCTAATGCGGAAATGACATCTGTTACATGAAACGTTGTTGTTGTTGTTTTTAATAAGTCCAGCAGATTTTTATTTCAGAGACTAATTTTCATAATATTTTTCATTTAGAAATCACCTTTTGTTCAGAAGTGCCCCTACATAGTCGTTTTTATGACATAATCTGATGGCTTAGGTAAGCACCAGTTCTTACTCAGAGCTGGGTTCCTGAGGTCGTGTACAAATCATGCATCCAGGTGGGGTTTATGGAGCGGCTGAATTAAGCATAACTGCCTGAGGTCAGGGCCATTAAGATAGCCTTTTTTTGCAGGTCTCCACAGGTTCTAAATGACTTCAAGAGATCAAGGACCCCTGTTTTCTGTCTCATCCGGGAGATTAAGCCTCACTTAACATAGGTGCTTTCTTCTCATATCTGCCAAGAAAATATCATTAGAAAATTGAGTGATTACATCTAAAACTTATGTAGATGTTCAAGGCAACGGAGAAGATGAGCAACCCTAGATTAGGCCTTGGACTCAAACACTGGTTTCTTTTGGATCTTGTAAGTCAGGAGCACCTGCTCCTGCAAATCCCAGGGCTTCTGCTTTCACCTAGGAGCTGGGGCCCGAGAGGACTTGAGGAAGGCTCAGGTGAGGGGGATGGCAAATGTCTGTGGAATCCGGATACATTGCTCATCCTCTTCCCTGCAACCAGTGGGGGTTTTCCCTGTGGTGCCTTGGCTTGGCATTTTCTCCTGTCTCCTTTTAGGTGTCCCAAATACCAAATCTTCCTCTGACACTCTGCGAGCATGTTACACAGAGATTCTCACGGAAAGTTCTCATCCTTAACCTTCTACATTTCCCTACTTTCAGCTTTTCTTTCATTCAGCACCACCCTCCGATAATGTTTTCCTTTCTTTGACATTCTCCTTCCCTTCTTTTCTGGTAAGAATTATACTGTATAAAAGCTCTATTAAATCAGTATTACCATTAATCTTATCCCTGCGGGAGTAACTGCATTTTTGGACATTTTCAAAGGACTTTCCTACAGCATTCCAGCGTATTTTTCTGATGCTAAGAAAAAGATCACAATAATGTGGCTCCTCCTCTCTGGAATATTACATGTTCTGGCAGCCTTACGCAGTGCAAAAGTAATTAGCATCACAAAACCTTGGTTTTTACCAGCCTTACCATGCTTGCCAGACACCCCCCTTACCCTCCTAATCATTCTTACCACCTCCTGTGTACTTTTTAATCATTAAGAAACAAGATCACAAGATACAAAACATTCTCATTCCAGCCAAGGAGAGGAAGCTTTCTACAAAAACCAAAACGGGTACCCACAGAGTGGGAGCGGAAGGGCAAGGCCAGCCTGATTTCTTTAAAAACAGAACTTGTGGATTGATGCACCTTCCCTTGATGAGCTCTTTGTTCTAATTAACCATGGCCTATGTCTCTTGTGAGGCTGGGTTTATTGCCTTGTAGCAATTGTCAATAGTTGCCACTTTTTTCTTTCCCTTCAGAATTATTTCCATTGAGTTTTAGTTTTCCTTCCTTCACTTATTTTATTTGCTTTTGGTATTTCAGGTTTCTTTTCATAATCTGTCTCCTTGAGTTGGATTGTTTCTAACCTCTCCAGATATTCTACCACTTTCCTACCCCTGACAACAACTTACAGATACCAGCCTCATACTGAATGAATTTCCATTTTTGCTGCAGATTAGTAATGAAGGCACTAAGTGGAATTCTGTTAGTGACCCTTTCAAGAGCTAAGGCACCATTTATATCCTGTTTTAATTATGGTCTCTTAGAAAATTTTCCCGTTATAATGTTCACCCCATTTTCTAAGTAATGTTTTTCAAATATTATACAAAATTATGAAATCTGTGTGCATTACATTTTCTGCTCTCCATTATGTGCTAAATTTATAATTCTCCAGTAGGAAAATGCTTATAAGACTGGAATGGTTAATTTAGTTTCTACCCATACTGCTTTTTTGCCTATTGTGAACCATTAGACATTTAGGTAGTCTTTCTTTTACTTCATTCCCAACCCCCACAAGCAGCTCCCCAAACAGTAATCCCACTCCATCCCTCCCTTCCACAGTCAGTTATTATCTATGCTTTCTTTGTAAGATGAATATTTTCTTTCATTGGTCTCTAATATTTTCAACTTTAAAATAATTCTACATCACTGAAAAAAGAAAAAACAGGCATTGTCCTTTGGTGATCATGGTATTTCCCTCCTTTATTTCAGGCATGTCTGCCTCCTGACCACAAATTACAATATTGCACCTCTTCTCTGGAGTGCTCCTGCCCCTTAATCCTCTTGTCCCGGTGGAATGTGAAGCTGCTTCTACTTCCTTCACATCTGCCCTGTGCCTGGGATCTGCGCTAGTCCTACACGGTCTCTATTGAAATTCTTGTAATTGGATAAGGCCTCACAATTGGTAGCCTTATAGAACAAAAGACCAATGAATGGTGTACTTCATTTAGGTCTTGGGAGGGGGAGGAACAGTTGTCCCTAGGCAGGCAGGAGGTGAAAGTCAAAGTTTTTAAACAGAGAAAGCCAAAGACAGGGAGACCATTTGGTACCAGCTTTCTCTAGGCCAAAGTACCATCTTCTGGCTGTGATTTCTAGAGTGTTTTCTCCTTGGGCTTTTCTGGTTGACTATGCCAGTGTTGCCAGTTAAAATTCTATATCATCCCATGTCCAGGACTGTTGGAGTTCACTGAGCTAGAGTCAGAAGTCCTAGTTCCATTCCTAGACCATCCCAGAAACAAAAAATAAAAATAAAAAAGGAGTGATGTTGCTGAATGGAAATGTCCTGCTAGGAGACCTTCTGCACAAAACACAAGACCCCAATTCAAATTAACCTTAGCAGTAAGGAAAATGTATTATGTATGTGAGATGTAGGGCACGTGGCAGGATTGATTGATTCAGTGGCACGATGGTATCCTCAAGGATACAGGTTCCTCTCCTCTCTCTGTCTCTGTTGTTCTCAGGGACCAGTTCACCCTCAGACTGGTTCTTTTCTTGTTTGCAAGATGGCTACAATCGTTCAGATGTCACTTGCAAGCATGTCAATATCTAGAGCACAGAAAATGGATGCCTCCTTCCAGGGTCTCTTTTTGAAGAATATGAAAACATTACTAAGAAGAATTCAGGTAGAGCTCTCTTCTCTTTCTCATTGATCAGAACTGGATCGCATGCCCATCTCTAAATTGATCACTAGTGAGAAGAGCAAGCATCTTTGCCTGCAGAGAGAGGAGGTGAGCTTGAACAAACTCAGGATTCTGTTAGTAAGAAAGAAGTACTGGGTTGGCCCAAAAGTCTATATGTGTTTGTTTCCATAAAATAAAAGACATATTTTAATTTTTGCCATTACCTTTATTGATTTGGATATTTTGGTTATGTTGGCTGCCTCCTGCATGGTGTCACTAACGTTGACTGTTCTCAATTAATGTCTCAGTTTTATTGCTATCAACTTCAGCTGGTCTACCTGACCGTGGAGCATCATCCAGTGAGAAATCTCCAGCACGAAACTTCACAAACCACTTTTGACACATTCAGTCAGTCACAGCACCTTCTCTATACACCGCACAAATCATTTTCTACATTGCAGCTGCATTTTTACCTTTCTTGAAATAATAAAGCATAATATGCTGAAAATGTTGCGTATCTTCTTCCATCTTCAATATTAACATGTCTACACAAAAATTCACCAATTTTGGTAAGTTCTTTTTCTTAAATGCACGCTGATATGACAGTGGTTACAATATAGTCTAACAGAATTGTTTTGAATGAAGTTAAAGACAGCTAAGCACTACTGGAGACATCTTATGGAAAAAAACAAAACGAACTTTTTGGTCAACCCAATATGTGTGTGGGAGTGAAGGGGCAATAGATGTTGGCAGGCAATTGTTTGACTTGGAAAGTAACTACACTTTTTCCTCTAGTTGGTAGGTACCATGAACTGCATGAGCGACACATTCCTGGACACAAAATGTCAAGGCTAATTTGACAGGGAGAAAAAGCCACAATGAAGACTAATTAAGGACAGAGAAATGAGCCAAGATCAATAATTATTCTGATTAGAACCACAATAAACCCTGATGAACTTCAATGTATTAATTTATGTCTGCGTACTCTATAAGTAAATGATCTTCACTGAATATAAAAGATTAAAATAATTTGCTTATTTCTCAATAATTGTATATTTCTGATATGTTATTTTGCAGCATAGGTCTATCTGAATGTGAAAATACTCATTAACTTTATTTACATATCATAGCATTAACAATAATGATAATTACTGCCCTGACTGGTGTGGATGAGTGGGTTGGGTGTCATCCCACAAACTAAAGGTCCCTGGTTTGATTCACAGTCAGGGCGCATGCCTGGGTTGTGAGCCAGGTCCCTGGTTGAGGGTGTATGAGAGGTAACCGGTTGATGCTTCTCTCACATATCAGTATTCTCCCTCTCTTCCCCTCTCTCTAAAAATATATAAATAAAATCTTTTAAAAAATAATAGTAATTACTGATGACTGTAACTGGCCATTATTTATTGAGTGCTCTTTTATAAATTAGGAGCTTAGCATCCAAGAGGAGCTAGTAATTTTCTGAGGTCTCATGGCCCGTGAGTGGATAAGCCAGGATTTAGGCTCAGGTTCATCTGCTCACGTCCCTCTGCTCATGTCCCTTTTCTGCTCCCCATTGCTTCCTTTTGCCTTGCAAGATAGTCCCAAAACTACTACAAGGCCTAAGTGATTGAGCCCTGCCCATCTCTTGACCTCATTACTTACCCTCTTGCCTCATTCCAATCACACTGGCTTCCTGTTGTTTTTTTGATAAGCCAATTCCATTCCCACCTCTGACCCTGTTCCCTCTGATTGGATCACACATCCTCGGTTTGCCTGTCTATATCCTTTCCATTAAGGACTCCTCATCATAGGCACCTCTCAGGACTGTCCCATCTGGTCTGTTTAGGAGGCCCCCACTGCCAACCCCAGCTCTCTCTTTCTTCCCAGTTTCGTTTTTCTTTTATGGTACTTGTCACAATCCTATTTTGTGTACTTGGTTTTGCCTGTATTCTCCACTAGTATATAAGTTCCATGAGGGTGGAGACCCTGGCTGTACTCGTAAAATGAATGAGCAAGCAAGCAAGTTAATGAAGAAATTAATATTTAGAAGTTTTGACATCTAATAATTCATAGCCAGTCTTTATTACTTACAGTACAAATAAAATAGGACACTGACTGTCATTTAAGCTGAGTATATGTACCTTAGCGTTTTTTCCTATAAAACTTGTAACCTAACAAAATCTGTTTCTCTTTCTCTCTGAGGGTAAAATAAGATATAGATATCAAAGTTATTTAGAGAAAAGATAGACTTACTACAGTAGAATTATGTGAGTTCAAAGAGTTTAGTACAAGAGGAAATTTGAGTAATATTTTTAACCTTAGTTTTTATCTTAATTATAGTTTTAAGGATGCTAACTCCTTTAATTGGGTATAAACCCTTAAAAGGATAAATTGTAAATTAGGAGAATTATAATTGCATGATAATTTGCAATAGCAAATTCACTTAAAATTGTTTTCTCTGCTTACATACAATTTTTCATTTGAACTCACTTATCTACTAAAATGATTTATTCTGAGAACTCAATTATTCTGAGGAAATTATAAGGTGCAAATTGAAAAACAGCTTTACGTCACATGTTGATTTGGAAGGGATTGACAAATGAAGCCGAGCGCCCTGCGCTCGGGAAAAGTCCCTTTTCACTAGCATTCAGCTTAGGACCTTTTCCACTAAAGTATGTGCTTTTGTGTTATTTCTTTCCCTGTCATTCTGAGAGTTGCTTGGTCATTTGCTAAATAGGTTGTAGGCCATTATTTTTTGAGTCTTGTTGTGTGACTTTACAGCTCAACTAAATAAATCATCATTTCAACTTTGACAGGAATGTCACATTTCCCTCCTACCTGCTCCTCTGTCCTGGATCCCTTCCCAGGTGACCTTGCAAGCTGTAGGGTGTTTCTCTGTGCAGGTTATCAGTCTAAACCCAGTCGACACTGTTCTGCCTTCTGAGGTCCCCACTATCACAGTAACCTGTTAGAGCCACTTACTATGAAATACACTTCTCAGCTAAGCTCCCTGTATCAGATTGCCAAAAGCAGATCTAAATTTTACAGTGAGTGGAATACATCCATATTTGAGAGTAATTTTTAATCTGGTTCTTCCAGATTGTTTCTGTGTTTTGCATCAGCAACAAGTCAGAAAAAGAATGGAGAATTCTGAAAGGAAAAAGGGTGTTTTGATGTTCACATTTTACTTTCTTCCTGAGTATTCCAGTGGGGACCTCCTTCTTCCTCACTTTGTAAGTTGGGTAGATACAAGTGTATGACTGGATGAGAATCCATCAAGACCCAGGTAACAATGAGATCAGTAATTAAAGGGCTGGGTCAGTGTATCATTATTAAGTTAGGCAGGTGCATGGTCTATGTAAGCTCTTGAGAGCCTGCCTTTGACAGGGTAGTTTTCCTGCACAGTAGATTGGCCTTTTTATGGCTCAAAAAAGGATTTTTTTTCTTTCTTGCTAAGCTATGTGGGTGGGAAACAGCATGAGGTTATGGAAAATGTATAGTAAAAGCAGTAGCAATGAGAAAGAATCCCTAATGGGTGCACACACATGGCTGGAATATTTCCTCAGCACTTGGGGTGAGGGGGTGGCAGTGAGGTTTCCTTGGCAGAGGCAAAGTAGAGCATGTGCTTTTCTATGTATGAATACTGTGCTTTGAAAGGTTCTTTATGATTCTTTATGATTCACAAAAGCAGCTGCTTTTGAGCCGGTAGAGCCAGAGTTTTGGAAACTCACTTAAATAGGTATATTGCAGGCTCCTGACATCTGTTTTGGAGATTTGGTTGAGGGATTGGAATTGGCTTATTCACAAGTAACATGGGACAAGTGCTCTTCATTAGAGCGTTAGACCTGTTAGGGTTTGTGGATCGAAGCTAACAAGAAAAGACAACATTCCGAAGAGTCATTTGCTATGTTACATACCCACATAAATAGGCAATGATGACTTCTAAATTTTGAAAACTATGTATGACAGTTTTACTTTGCCTGGTAAATCAACTTTCCTGAGTTACTCTCAGAGTTTTCGTTGTATCGTGAGGCTTTCTTGCTAGGTATTCATAATCTTATTGTGCATTTTTGGGGGTGAGTTTTATTTTGCCCATAGTTTTAACTAACAAATCCTGTTGTTTTCTGTTTTTGTATACTTCTATTCCATTTCTGAGGGTTAGTTTTTGCCTACTCTTCTATCCTCATTAGTAAGTTATTCTTACTTTTCTAAGGATTTCAAACCTAAGTAATACCAGCAGTGTTGTTTCCTATCATTTTCAACAGTCATTTTTCTTCAGTTCATCAAACAAGATAAGTAACTAGGACATGATTATTTCACCTTTTGACAGATTGTTTTCAATTTATTAGATACTGATATAATGTAGCATTTTTCACAGGATACTTTTTTTTTAAGTGAAAGCATTGTTTTTAATGGGCCATTATTATTATGTTTCTAAATGACAGAAAAGAATTACCACAAAATAAGATTAATGTGGATATCTTGAACTGAAAATCATTTGAAATGTTTCGTCGCTACCCTTGGTGCTAAATATAAAAATAATTGTGTTTCCCATGTGTGAGCATCAAAAGCCCCAGTTGGAAAATCACATGGTATAGCAAGTAGGTCACTATTGATGGTAGAACAGGAGACAGGAAATGTTACAGCTAAGATTAGAGGCCCAGGCAGTATGTTTCGCCATGCTTGCCGCATTGTTCATCCTAAGAAGTGGAAGGACTCAACAGGGTATAATGAACTTCAGCCCAATTCCAAAGAATTAGCAAGGATAGCCTTATAATCTACCAGCCCTTTTGTTTCTAGATAACTCACTTTCCCCGTGGGTAAAGCAACTGAACTGTTTGGGTTTGCACATTGGCAGACCTCTGAATACCAACTAAAATGGTGGCCTTTACACTCTAAAAGTATAAATGGAAGTAGTAGTCAACTATATGCGGTTATACCTATAGATTTACCTGGTGTTTGAAATCACTAACGATAAATTAGCAATCGGTCACAAATGAATTCTCTTGAAATCTCATTTATCTCAGAGAACAGACTGACAGCTTTCAGAGGGAAGGGTGGTTGGGGACTGGGTGAAAAAGGTAAAGGAATTAAGCCAAAAAGAAAAAACAAAAAACAAAAAAACCTCATAGACAACAGCATGGTGATTACCAGAGAGAAAGGTGGGGCGGGGGGATGTAGAAGAGAGTAAAGGGAATATAAATGGTGATGGAAGGAGACCTGACTTTGGGTAGTAAATATACAATTATAGAACTGTACACTTAAAATCTATATAATTTTATTAACCAATGTCACCCCAATAAAGTCAATAAAAATTTTTTAAAAGAAAAAATAAAATCTATAGAAATTTTATTTATCTTCCTATGTGAAGGTAAGGAATACAGGGGAAGGTGAGGTAGGAATACAGGGGAAAGAACACTTTTAGGGAATCCAATTATCTTTGCTTTTCCTTTTTTGGGCAATATGAGGAAGATTTATTATTTATAGGTGGGACTTTTTAACCACAGAAGGTACCAAATTTTTGCATAGCCTAGTTTTTTAATAAAAGGCTAGAGAAAAAAAAGGCAGTGTTCTCTTGTGCCTGCCTCAGTGAAAGAGGATACCTTATTTTGGGGGGCCAGACCAGGACGGAGCTTTGGATTCTGAGAGAAGCCATCCCCTGCACACTAGATTAAGCAGTTGAACACAAGCCCGAAGAGCCAGCAGTTACTTGGATGAATAGATGGAGGCCTGCTGAGATGATTGAATTTGAATCTGTCATTAGAGCATCGAGTATTCATTCACTTCCAACACAGAGCTCTCCAGAAAAGTACCCTGGCTTACGGAATTCATGTACTCTACATGGATAGTTTTATTGCTCAAACCCTAAAGGCCTTTCTAGGCTCATGTTTTCAGGAGTCATTAATGCAGATGAAAACACTCTGCTTTGAACTAGGATTATTTCATGCAGGTTGTAACTTTCAAGAGAGGAGGTGGTGTGGAGACTCAATGGAAAGAGCATTTTGACAGTGCATTAGCGTTTATTCCCTCTCTAGCGTAAACACAGAGCCTAGATTTTATGCCTGGTGCAGGGACAGGAGGTTGGAAAGGGGGTTGGAAGCACAGCTCCCACAGACAGCCTTCTGGAATGAAAATACTGGGAGTGGTTTCTAATGGCAGTTAAGTGGTCTGTTGGCTTCTGCCTGGAGAAAATACGTCTTGTGGCAATTAGGCCTAGTTGTGCCATTGACTGTGCCTGGTCCTCACTCATAGTGAAGCAAGTTGGTTGACCTAGCTCATTTTCTAGGCCTCTGTCAGAGTGTCCCTTGGTGGGAACATCTGGAAAATATTTAGGGGCGTTTGATTTTTGCTTTGAAAATCTTTGGAAGATCCCTTTTCTAGTTTCAAAAATGTATGAATAACTAATAAATATTTAAATCTTTTTATGCCTTATGAAACTCTTTACCACCTTATGAAATTGGCTGTCTAATTTCAGTTAGTGCTGTGAGATTTCTCTTTGATTTCTATGTAAGTGACCCGATGGTCAGACTCCCCACTCTGCCTCTACCCCGGTCAGAGCCCTGAGGCCAGTCCTGGCTCCGCCTCTGACTACAGGTGGAAGTCGAGTGAGTCGCCAGGCTCCTTTCGGAGCCTTACGTTCCTCTCCTGGGAAAAGAACAGAAAACTGGGTCATTTTAAGGGATTCGTTCTAGTGCTAACACTATGTGATTCTATTCATCTTTCAAGCCTGCTTGTCTTTTTTTTTCCTTTTTGTAGGGAAAAAGATGTAAAATTTTCTAGTTGGTAACTTTCAATTGTAAGGCCACTACTCACCAGGTCACTAGTTGGCTGCTTACGTTGCTATTTTAGCTGTTTCTTCTACCTGTGTTGTATGGCAGAGCTCAAATACAATTTGTCTAATCACAAATTCTGAGCAAGAGTAACCAACAGGTTTCGTGTAAGGAGAAGCAAGACTTTTGAGGGGCAAGGGTTGGGGCGGTTTGTATTGGTGGGGTGTAAAGGATCTAGTTTCACAGGAAAATGAAGAGAGGGAGTGCAGTATGCAAACATGTAACAGGAATCCAGTCACGATTCACAGTTAATAACCTCTGCCCTTTCATATAGGAAATATAATACCAGTGCTTATAAACCTGTGTGCAAGGAAGTAGCACCAATAAAAACTTCATTTATAAGGGCCATCTTGACACTTTCTAAAAGGCCTAATGAAAAGGCTATTATAATTTTAACTGAGATATAAATAACCTTTTATTATCTTTAGTTTCTTTGATGACAGATACTGTTGGTAGAATCTCTAAAATACAGAAAACAACCTAGATTGGCTTATTTTTCTTGTTGTCTTTTCTTTTTGTTAACAAAACTTTTTTTCTATATTCTCTACACCTCCCTTTCCTCGAACGCAGAAATAACCCATCAAGTTAATGTCCTAAGGGTGAGTTTTCCTTAGCTTTTGTGAAAGACTCTCTGGTTGTGAGAATGGTTGACCTCTGAAAGGAATTAGAGGCTTTGGAGTCACCTTTGTAGGAGTTCTCGAAGATCAGGAGAGAAGCTAGTTTTTTCATGGAGGAAATTTGACTGAACAAATTCTGGAGATCATCTTTTGGTCCTATCTTTCCTGATTTTAAAACTTACTTATATTGTTGTTAGTGCCTTAAGAGATTTTACTTATGGGTAACAATTTCTTCTAGATGTTTATGACTGTCCTTTCAGGCTCTTGAAATAGGCTTTGGCCACTGGATTGGGTTGTCTGGCCTGCTGCCTGGCAGATGACTTCGTTAGTGAGCACTGGCTGCATTCAGGCACCCTGGACTTCCTGAGCCCTGCCTCTCAGCATGGCAGTTGTAGAAAACCACATTCAAAGGAAATAATCCAGGTGATAAAAGACGCTAAATTTAGAAAACTTTTCCCTTCCATATAAGAGAACACAATTTGTTTCTTCATCCCACACAAAATAGAACTGTCCAGAAAAGCAACCATGAAAACACATGACCCCGTCACTTTCCTCCCACTTGCAGCTGTCAAGGCTTCCAAGTGAAATTCGCGTGTGCTGAATAATTTTGCAACACCTCACAGTCACATGTTTTAATGTCTGTTGAGGCTGAAAACTGTCAGTCCATTTGAGGGGGTATGTCAATATAGCCTAGCGCAGAGGCAGAGACTTGTGAGCCTCACCCAATTCTGAATGGAATCGACCCGACTGCCTTCTAGGTGACGCAGGAGAAAACTCGCCCAGGTAATCTGCCTGCATTCCTTGCTCAGTGGGCTTTTGGATGGAGGGTTTCTCCGGAGCTACCAGGAAACAGAAGTTTAGGGATTAACCAGGAGTTCTTTGAGCAGTCAATCAGGGAGAGCCAGGGCCCTTCTCCCAGAACATCCATTAATTTTTAATTTTTTGAGTTGGAAATGGCACTAGAGATTATCCAGATCAGGGTAATCTCTCATTTGCAAAATAAACCACTGGGGCGTGGGGGAAAAATACTAGAACTTCTGTTTATTTTTAATACCATGAAAATAAGAAAAATTAAGTTTTAGTAGTATATGTGAGTTGACATTTGCACCCTCCCCTTTTCTTTAGGTCAGAAGGCCCTGTGTTCTAAGGGAGGAGTAGGTTTCCCTCAAGAAGGAGTGGTTGACACTGGTCCCCTCACTTGCTTATAGCATGTTGCATTGTATTTGTATGTGTCCAATCAAGTTAATTGGCAGAATATTAATTTGTTTCAGTTAAACCAGCCCCCAACAACAACAAATTAAACAAGAAAAGTAGCTTTAAGATTCTGGCAAAAACAAAAATCAAAATGTGGACTGAAGATATCACTGATTGTACAAGCAAACACAAGGGAACAGTATGAAATGGAGTTAATACTTGATTCTAGGACAAGCTTTTTACTAGTCATCTTATGAGTTAAAAAAACAATACTCGTACAATCAGTTCTGACCCAAAGTTAGCCCTTGAATCTCAGAACTATCAAGATGACTAACTAAAATTAGGATTTACGTCTACTATTATTAAGAATGCACATATTGGAAGGAAGTGTATACTTTGTCTTGAGAAGTTTCCTAATGAAAATAATGAAGGTACCATGATTTTTTAAAAATGGAGCATAACCTCTGCAAGTTTTAAAATCCAGTGTTTAAATTTACCTACGAATCTTTATATAATTTCACTGAACTATTGTTTTGAAGCCTCTTATGAAGTTTGTTATTTGTATGCAAAAGTTAAAAGCCACTATCTTTAGGAAACACTTGTTCTTTCACCTAATACAAGACCAGATAAGATAATATGTTGGAAACTACCTATCTGAGTTTCTTTGTCAGAAAATGCTGTCGAAAGTATTATTGAAGATATTATTGAACTCCTGTCAAAACAAATACCGTATTAACACAAGTTATAGAAGGCAAAAGACTTGTTTTACATTCGTAAGTTGTTAGATCTAACCTATTGTATTTGTTTATTTCTGTTTCACCAATGAGATACACGAAGTGCATCCTTTTGGGGAGCCCCAACTGGATGAGATTTATTCACAATCTTTATGAAAATGTTTTATGAAAAATATCGAGTAGTGTTTTCGGTTAAGAAGCAGCTGAACCATTGCAAGGCAAGGTTAGAAGAGATAAATTCATTCACTGCATCATTCATAAGTATAAGCTATTGCAGCCAAGATGTTGAAGCCAGAGGTAAACAAAATACTGCATGATGTTACTTTATAGTTAATTTTATAAAAACAGAACTTTAATACACAGCTGTGGTAGAAAACTTACTTAATACAATATTTTGTATTAGGTTGAGAAGGGACCATGAACTTTGTACCTCACAGAGGTTTGCTGTTTATCTTGCTGAAAATTACTTAATCAAGAGTTCTTAAACTTACAGATAAGTTATATTTATTTTTCTTTTTATAAAAAGGAAAGGTTTCCATATTTTGTTAATTGTTTCTGTGATACGAAAATTCAGTAGAACACTATCTAGAGGTCATTTTTTAAAAAAGAAATCATAATTAACTTGCCCTTCAAAGAATAACTAAGAAGATAACTGAATTTTAAAGAAACTCCTATTATAGAAAGAACATTGTTTAAAAGTGTTTGGAAATGTTTATATTGTATGTGATTTTATTGCCTAAAACTATGACAGCCATTAAAACCCAGCTGTGTAAAATAAATTGAACTTAGAACCAAACCTTCTAATTAACATATCACAAATAATTAAATCTAGATTTTCAAACATGAAGCATATTCAGTCATATTGCTCTTAATAAAAATAATGATTATTTAGTAAATAAAATGGGTTTGTATTCTTAGAAATATTTAAATATAATAAATATTTAAGTGGATAAAAAAAGCAGTAGGACATTTACACAATGGAATGCTACTTGGCCATGAAAAAGAAGGAAATCTTACCTTTTGCAACAGCCTAGATGGACCTGGAGAGTATTATGCTAAGTGAAATAAGCCAGTCAGAGAAAGACAAGTGCCATATAATTTCACTTATATGTGTAATCTAATGAACAAAATAAACTAACAAAGAAAATAGAATCAGACCCATACATACAGAGAACAGACTGACAGCTGTCAGAGGGAAAGGGGCTTGGGAGGCTGGGTGAAAAAGGTGAAGTGATTAAGCAAAAAAATAAAAATAAAACTGATAGACACAGACAACAATATGGTGATTGCCAGAGGGAAGTGGGGTGGGGAGAGGTAGAAGAGGGTATAGAGGGGGATAAATGGTGATGGAAGGAGACTTGACTTGGGATGGTGAACACATAATGCAATATAAAGATGATGTACTATAGAATTGTACACCTGAAACCTATATAATTTTATTAACCAATGTCATGCCAATAAATTCAATAAAATTTTTAAAATACACATTTAAAGTATTGTTTATTGCATATTTACCTTGTACTTTTGTCAGTTTGATATTTGTTTTGTCATGTACCCAATATAGTTCATGTGTACCTATCATGAGCATGGCTTGCATGTTCAAAAGCTTCCTAGTATTGGGATTCCTGATTCAATAATGTTGGAGACTGCTGTCAAAGATTCTTAAACTTTTGGGGACAGGAACAGTCACAGATTCTTTGAGACAATAGAAGATATGTATCCTCTTCTCAGAAAAATTATGTACACATTCTAGCAAATAAAATTTTGCCCAGAATTTCAGGATGATCACATGCCCACTGATGGCTTCTACCATGGACTCCATTAAACCCCCGGATGAGGACATGAATGCCCTAAGGAATATGCGACATACCCAGGGTCACACAGTGGCATAATCTTATCTCTCAGTCAAGACTGCCTAATCATATGTCATTCCAGCCTTTTGTCTGGTTTCTGAGGATGCAGATATGAGGGTGGAACTCTATCTGGACCCTCAAGGGATTCACAAGTTCACTGGGGACTCCAGTGTGCAACCAATAATCAGAATTCAGTTTATGTTTAGAAGAAACTTGTTTATTTGACTGGCATTAAATTATGCCAACTTTATGAGGGCATTATGCTGAACTGCATAGGAAATGTAGAGATGGATAAGGCAACCCTTATATAGAACCAAGTCCCAATCACTTCAGCTTCTAGCACTTTTTCTTTTTTTAAATATTTTGTTTATTTATTTCTAGAGAGATGGGAAGGAAAGGAGAAAGAGGGGGAGAGAAACATCAATGTATGGTTGCCACTCTCACGCCCCCTACTGGGCACCTGGCCTGCAACCCAGGCCTGTGCCCCAACTGGGAATTGAACCCGTGACCCTTTGGTTCATAGTCCGGTGCTCAATCCACTGAGCCACACCAGCCAAGGCCCAGTACTTTTTCTAATGCTTCTTTTATATTGCTGAACCTCATGATGATCCTTACTGAGGTTTGCAGCTCTGTTTCCTTCATGCACTAAATGGTGATATACAAGTAAAGGGAGGTGAGACAGGGGGTCGTACTCTTTCCTATTTCTAAGCAGCCCAAAACTCTTTGTATTTACATGCACTAATGTGCTCTTCTTTGACTGTGGAATACAGAACTGAACTCTTAGATAAATTGGTGGATGGAAAAAAACAGGGAGTAATGAGGGAGGCGTGGAATTTTATAAGCTTCATGATCTCCTTCCCCAAAGGCCTGAATCTATGTAATGGCGTAGTATAACAAATTCCTGCCGAGTTTGAATTTATTCGTGTAAAAAAAGAACTGCTAGGAATAAAGTAAATGTAAATTTTTTTTTCCTCCTCGGTCATTAGTTGGTAATATTCTTGAAGGTGATATAGAGTTTTTCTTACAGATATTGGGCTCTCTGTAGGGGCTAAAAATAAACAGAGCAGCACAGGGAAATAGGCAAATATTATTGATCTGTGTCAGGGCCATTTCCACTTTAATGTTTGCAAAAGGCACAGTACAGTTTTGCAAAACTATTTATAGAGTGCTGCTCGTTCACTGCTTTTATACAGATGATAGAAACAAGGAGAATTGTCAGGTAAATTTTGGTTTATATTAGGAAGTAGGACTGAAAGGGATCTCCTTCTGAATTAGGGAAGGGGCTCATCCATTGTGTTCCACGGAGCCCGTTGTCTGTGGCTGCGTTGCCCTTGGACATGCTTCTAGCCTCAGTGCCTCCTCCAGTTGGTGTTTACCCCACCAGCTGCCCCCCTGTCCTGGGAGCAGGGGCTAAAACAAACAGGGTGCCTCCCAGACCCCTTCTGCCCTCCAGTTCATCTAGGGTTCCAGTTCCACGTTGGTATTGATCAAGCTGTGTGTGTGCATGCACATTTGTGTATAAGTGGAATGTTTTTGTGGGATCGTCTTTTGACATTTGGTTCTTCATTCTTTTTTCTGGGTGGGGGTGGGGGGGTGTAAATTTTTGTCAAATTTTTCTCTCCACTCATTTCCTACCAGAGTTATTAACCCCTCTGATACCCTTAGACCCTTATTTGTCTAGTTTCCTTTCCATGCCACTCACCAAGCTTCCTTCCACCCTGGGTTCTTTTTCTTTTTTTCTTTTTTTACAACTGTCAGTTTGATTCCACAAGCATTTAGTGAGTGCTGGGCACCTGTGAGGTTCTGGAGCTAAAGAGAAATAAGACAGAATCTCCATCCTCAAGTTGCTCAGTCCAGCGGGACTTGCAATCTGGGCTCTGCCCTCTTCTCTCTACTCTAGTTATCGATGGCTCCCTCCAAGTAGTTTTCTGCCAGAATACTCCATTTTAGTAATAACCAAGCACTCATTCATTAAAAATTATTTTTGTCTTAAACCCCCAGTAACGTCTGATTTATGAAAGGAACTGTGCCTGTAGTGAGGGATCACCCATCCTGAAATGTGATATGAGTAGGGGTTGAATTCGGTTTGTGTTAAAAATGGCAGAGGGAGGCTAATGGGCCTAACCACCTCCTAAACATACCGTAGTAATGCTGTTTCACCTGAGAGCGTAGTTATCTAGGTTCTGGGAAATGGCCTGTTGACAATTTCCACTCTGACGTGGTGGTCTTAGCGCCAGTGCAGCACTGGAGTTCTAAAATAACTATTTTTAAATCAGTACAGAAAGGAGACAACCCAACCAACCCTGACTACGCACAGTAACAGTTGACTCCACTTTGCAGCTGGTGAAACTGTTTTTACCATCTCTGCACCCATCTCTTCCAGTTAGGACTTTTATACTTGTAAATCTCTCTGCCTGCCAAATCCGACATCGGCTTATTTTCAGTGAAAGAGACACTAACAATAGTGACAGGCAGTACCTCTTTCACAGTCACAAAACAGTTGTATGGAGGCCAGACTTGAAACAAGAGGTGAGGAAAGAACTTGAAAACTAATACACATTTTAAATATAACCCTTGTCTCTATTGCTCAGTCTTCTGATAATCACCAGACATATGGTATCAGGGCTGAGATAATGTGAGATCTTTAACCGTGGAGGCCTTGCTGTGTGGATGGAATTCTTAACTGGTTTCATCACTTGTGATAGGGTTAACGTCTTTCTGGTGGCTGGGTATCATTGGTTTCCCAGCTTCATTCTTTAAATCCTTTTGTGCCATGTCATTCTTCACTGAGTGTACTCAATTCATCCTGGCCTTCCTCTGTTTCTCATTCCATACCCTCTGGAATGTGTCACTATGTGTAGTGTCCATTCTGTGGTGTGTCTCAAAGTGGCATGCATCCAAATGATTACAGCTGTCTTCCTTGAGACTTATATAAAGTAATTCATTCTTGCTTTTCAAAGAGGAGTGATGCCATGAGGTCACTGGCACTGCCAAATCCAAATTAAAATTATTCCTCATCCTCCTGCATGTTATGTCACTGCCCAGTGTTCTAGGCCTACCTAATAAAAGTTGCTGGGACCTAATTCACCTTGACTTACTCGCATGCCGTGGGCACCCTGATCACTGGCCATTGCATGGAGATTGGATTGTATGTGGACAAAAGTGGAAGCAAGGCCACCAGTTAGGAAGGTACTGCAGTAATTCAGGCGAGATCTGATAATGGCTTGGGTAAGGTGATGGCAGTGGGAAGTGTCAGAATAAACAGGACTTGATAATGGATTGACTAGGTGGGAAAAGGAATGGAATGGAAGCATAATGCCTCCTAAGTTTTGGGGAGAGGGAGATTAATGAGGGAGGTATGCTAAAGGGGAGGGTGATAGAGGTAGCACAACTAAAGTTGGCTAAATGATACTAACGATCTCTTTCAATTCACTAGTGAGAAATTAACTTAAGATCACTATTAACATTAAAATACATGTAACAGCCCTTTGAATACTATAAAATTTAGAATGAGTGACTAAGACACTCTTTTGCTTTGGTTCCATAATATGGCTTCCATGGAGTGGGCTGATTTCTGCGCATTGTGGTCCATTAGCAATGGGTAAATTCTTTGACGGTGAGGGCGGTGCCTTATTCGTTTTATTGGTACCTTCGACACTAACAGTCTAACAATGACAGGTGTTTGGTATGTTTGTTCAACAAATATGTTAGATCGTATATTGATGTATACAGAAGCTGACTATTTGGAAATGTGCTTTGAAAGTCAGTCTGTCTTTGAGGGGAGTGCTGTCTCCCTGAACTGGCCAGGTGCCAGAGTACCAGGGGCTGAATCAGTCGGGAGATATCGCTGCAAGGTAAATGGATGGGCAGAAACTGTAACAGAGGTGAGGTAAACTTATGCCTGGGAACACAACAGTAAGGGCTGAATCTGAAAGTCAGTGACAGGATAACCTGTAACATAGTAGCCTATAAGAAATGTGGAGCCTAGAGGCCCAGGATTCAGGTCAAGTATCCAGGACTTTGCCCTGTAAACAGATACCATGTCCCCAAGGTGCAGGGTGACCAGGAGGTTTTGCTGGACTGGCTGATTCTCATGGGCCCATTGAAAGTTTGTCTGGACATAATTGCCCTAAAAATGGGCATTGTATAAGTCTGCCATCTGGAAAAAAGGAAGAAAATAGACCCATTTTCTGCATCACCTACATGAAGATAAAAAGTTATCCTTGCTGGAAATATTTTATGTGTTTGCCCCAACTGAGACCTATAGCTCACAGACCTGCCGGTATTATAGGATCAATATAAAAATTCCTGTTGTTTTGCTGACTTAAATATTCACTGAGGGATTATGTGGGAGACAGACCTGAAAAGCAATTATGTGTGGAAAGTTCAATATGCTGGTTCTCCTTGAGATGTGTTGCTGAGAGGGAACTTTCCAGGAGCCTTCTGGTTTTTGCCCTGTTTGCTTTCTTCCTGATGCCTTGTGGCACAAGGTAATAGTTCTTCCAGTTCTTAGTTTGATTTTGGTCCATCACTTCGGGGCCCCTGTAGGTAATATCCATAAATATTTTGTAGCTTGTTCTTTTAACCAGAAATCTTCTTGGCCTTTCATTTTGTTTCGGCATAGCCTGAGATTTGACAAAGAGGGAGTGGTGCAGGGGAGCAAATAAGACTTTTGCTTAAAAGATGGCTTTTCGCAGGTTGACATCCACAGGAATGTCAGCAGATATAACAATATCTGTTAGCTGTCCTCTGGGCATGGATTTTATTTATTTATTTTATTTTGAGAGTATGTTTATTAAAGCTGGGGGCAGTGAAACAAGGAAGGGCTTAGGATAGAAGAAGCAACAGGAGAGAGCTTAGGCAAGGCTTCTTTGGCTCTCTGGAAAGTCAGAGAAAATGGAGGTCTTGGACAGAGATTCAGGGGGTTAGCCAAGGATGAGCTGCCACCCCCTATTGCTCTCCTGATTGCAACTCTCGTGGGGACCCTTAGAGTTTAGGAGATGTGTACCTGTGGGGGGAAAAAGCCATACGTGTGGTCCCAAGAGGGATAGCACACCTGGCGTGAATTTTCAAACATTCGTAAGGCTCCTTTATCCCCACCCTGCTCTTAACCTTCCCCCTACCTCCCCTTCCCTCCTGTTCTTTCCAGTGTGGGAAAGTACATTTGTGGCCATCTCCACCTGATAGCCTCCGTGTGTGGCCTCAGCCATGGAATGCTGAATGTTTGCACGGGGCTTGCTGAGAGCCGAGTCAAGAAACAGGCACGTTGGTAAGAAGCCAAGTGCCCGTCTAGTGTAGCTGCTCTAGTTTCACCCCTGATCCAAGCTGGAGTTCATTCTCCAAGTTAAGGAAAGCCAAGGAGTGGCTTGAAAATGGAGCAGGAAGTTTGTGCTTTATTCTTAGCCACTAGAGCAGAATTCTGGTTCACTGTAAGTCAGCACTTTCTGTTTCTGATCACCAGCCAAGCCTGGTTGACTTCTGTTATGTGGCTCCCTGGCTGCCACGTGGGCCACTTGGAAGCTGTTACTTTTGTCCTTCCACCATCCCCCTTTACCCTTGCACATGAATTTTCCTAATTTACTTTGTGATTTACACAAAATAAAAGGAAAAGAAATCTACCTATACCTAAGATTTCTTATGTAATGTGATATATTATTTGCTGCCATTAAAGAAATTGTTTTATGATTCTAGTCAGGAGAGTTTTGAGGAGTAAAGTTAACATTCTTTTTTATTCTTTTACTATTTCCTCAGTTGTTTTTAGATTACCAATAGTCTCCAGTGGATTTCTATAATAACAGTGCTTCAATATTTTTCCCCTAGCAGTAGGCAGTCAGTAGATTACTGGTTATGATCACTTTCTAAAATAACTGGCTATATTCCTTTATTATACTGATATAAAAGCACAGATGGTTAATTTCCTACGAAAGGTAGCAAGTAAGCCTAGGTTGACCAGATGTACTAAATGGGCACAAAATTATTGCTGATCTAACATAGTGTCTCAAGAGAGAGGAGGATGAAGAAAGGATAATCTTACCAAAAAATAAGATGTCCAGTCATCTTGGGTAAGCTGGTATTTTAAAAAGTAAACTGAATACCTTATTCTACTGTTGCTATTAGAAACAGGATCTGAATCTAGAGGAAAGATTGCCCTGAGGCCCTTGGTCCTTTCACTTTGGGTACCAGTGATGGCAAAAGATAGCAAGCCTATTAATTAGGGAGAAGAGTCTTTTCTTCTCACTCCCATCCCCGTTTGCCAAGTAGGTTCTTACGATAGAGCACTAAGCAAATACATTGATAAACAACAGTCCTTTAAAAGGGAGGCTGGTTGCTCTAATCAAATATTACTCCAATATGTGACAAAGCTTTTAACTTCTGACAAAAAAGAAGAGATCAGAATTTGTTTTAAAGTGCATGTGTACACACTCAGGCATGCGTGGGCGGTGTGGGCGGTGGGATTCCTAGTGTTTTCTCACTATTCTTCAAGCTTTGAAGAATAAACCAAAGTCTAGTTCATGGGTCGTGGTCCACGTTGCTTTAATCTTTAAAGTCTTTGATGAAAAGGTATTCCCTTTGTAGCTGAGAGGGGTTAAGATTTTCAGATTTTGGAATTCTTTCTTGTTTCCAGTACTAATCTGTTCTAAAACAGAATTGAGAATGCAAATGTCTGTTTGTCAAGTGAAGGACTCACCATATTGTCATCTTGTCTTTTCATTCTGTTGCCATGTCTGTGCTCCTTCTGCTTCACCCATCTAAGCCCTAAGGCTTGCCTCTACCAGAAAGTCTCTTCCGCCTGGCTTCCACCACCTCACCCCCGCCACTCACATCTTGTCTGGTGTTTTTCTCTTTGCCTCAGCTTGCCACCGCGCTCTTTTGTTAGCTATTCAAAGGCTGTGACAATGACACATCCTACAGCCACTTATTAAATTAAAATATTTAAGAGTTGTTCAATTAAACTTCTAGTACCAGTTGGCCCTTTTACAGTATTAGCCGCTGGCCCTCACAGCAAATTGCAGGTCAGCCCCAGGAAGGGTTTTGAGTATTCTCTAACACTTGATGTGATGGTCATCATCATTACATGCACAGTGGCTTAAAATTAACTCAGTTACAGGGGGATACAAATTGAAAATAAAAATTTCCCTTTTTCCTCGTTTTTCTCTCCTCAGATGTAAACAATGTTAATAGTTTTAATGTTTCCTTCTAGAAGTTTGTATGCATATGCAAACACAAATGGGAGCCTATTATACATACTCTTCTGCACCCTGATTTTTAATTAACTTCAGTAATTTATCCTAGAGATCTTTCTATTTCTTCACACTTTTTTTTTTTTACTGGCTCTGTAGTATCCCATTGTGTAAATAATCAATTATTGATTTAAGTAGTTCCCTGTTGATGAATATTTAGATGGTTTCCGCTTTCTTATTAGTAATGATAATGCTGCAATAAAGATTCTCCTGCATTCATTATTAGTGTTTTTTGCTAATGCCACTTCCCGAGGGGACTACAGATCCTGGATTCAATACCCCACTAGAGAGGGGCCAAAGCCAGTGACCAGTGTGCCCTCCTCGCCATTTCTTGTTGCGTTTTTTCCCATACTTGACTCTTTATAACCTGATTCTTGACCACAGCAAAGTGCTTACACCATTGTCTGCTGACATGGACAAGGAGGGTAACTTAAATATGTTAGAGGCCTGAGGCCCGAAGACATTGAAATAAAAAATAAAAAAAAAGTTAAACACCCATGGTTTTCAGGCTCCAGGATGTCAGCCTATGATAACTGATTTAAACAAGCCTGCACTCACAAGGCCCTTTATGTAAACAGGTTCCTCAGCCCAGAATAGCTGCAGTTTCACATCTTCATCCTTCTTTTTTATTTTTTTTAATTGTTGACACTATTACAGACATCCCCCATTTACTCCCTCTTTTTTCCCCCTCCCATAAGCCCTCCTTCACCTTCACCTCATCATTGCCTAGGTCCTTGGGCTTAGTGATAGATCTCAGAGGGGAGGAGGTGTGGAGGGAACTGGAAGAGATGAACATATATGCATATATGCTATGTTCCACGTAGTCCATGCCTCTGATTTTATTTTGCTCTTCAGTTTATTTTGTTCATTAGATTCCACATATAAGGGAGATCATGTGGTACTTGTCTTTCTCTGACTGGCTTATTTCATTTAGCATAATATTCTCTTGGTCCATCCATTGCTATTGCAGCGGGTAAGAGTTCCTTCTATTTCACAGCCATGCAGAGGCCCAGCTTCAGTTCCACCTTCCCAGGTCAGTTCAGTCTCCCCTCCGCCTTGCTGCCTTAGCACTGCATTTATGCCTCAGTTTGTCACATATTAGCACTGTATTTATGCCTCTGTTTATCAAATCCATTGGAAGTATTTGAGTAGCTGTTGAAGGCTGCTGAAAGTCTGGGCCTCCAGGGTTCTCATTTTGTTTGCCCTTACCATTTATTTCCATATAGTGGCTTCTCAGTAAACGTTTTTATTGGGAGAAGGACGGGGGGAAATAAAGCCTAGCCTCAAATTGCAGCCATTCAAAATGGAGATGGTATATTATGGTCATGGCATCCAGTGGAAAGTTAAACAATCATGGAATGTCCAGGACATGAATATTTTTCTGCCAAAAATAATTCTGTACAAGTAATCTATAAAAATATTACTGATTTAGGAAAGTTTCCTTTCTCTGTGTTATGTCCAGTTGTGGTGATAAAGATTAATTTGCTTCATCATAGAAAACATACACACAGGGCAGGCTTGAATTCGCAGCCTGAAATAATTTCTTAACTCCAATGATTGTGACAGCAGCGACATCCAGGCTGTTAGAACTCTGGGCGAAGCAAGGTAAGAACACGTACAGCACCTTGCAAAATAAATAGCACCTTAATGCTGGAATGTCAGGAGTACTCTCATGAAGTATAGTCTTGAAAACATCCTAAATGAGTAATACCACACACAGTAGCATGCTGGTGCATTGGCTTTATTGGCTTACGTATTAGTTGCTTTTTTTAAACTGTGTGTCCAAGAGTAACTGAGTGCCTGGCTTCTGAGTGCTACCAGCTCCAGCTTGGGAGAAGGCCTGAAGATCCTGATGTAGGTAGGAAGTTCATCAGCATCATTGAGCGTTTATGCTGAGATTTTGTTCTCAAGTTGGGTTTATTGAGTTACAACTTACATACAGTAAAATTCACTATTTTTTTAGTATACAGTGCTATGCAGTTTACCAAGTGCAGAAAGTGCTGTAACTACTACCACAATCAAGATATAGAACAGTGCTGTCACTCCCCAAAATTCTCTCATTCCCTTTTGAAGTCAATTTTTCCTTCTGCCCCCAGCCCCTGGCCACTACAGACCTGTTTCCTGGCCCTATAGTTTTGCCTTCTCCGGGATGTTTTATATATATAAATAGAATAATATGCTAGGTACCCTTTGAATCTGGTTTCTTTCACATAGCAAAATGCATTCGAGATCCGTCCATGTTATTGCATGTATCAGGATTTAGGTCCCTTTTTATTGCTGAGTAGTATTCATTATATGGATGTACCACAGTCTATGTCTTCACCAGGTGAAGCACATTTCAGTTGTTTCCAGGTCTGGGTCATTATGAATAAAATCACGTTTATGAAAACGTGATTTCATTATGAAAAACACGTTTTTCATTTTTCTTACATAAACACCTAAGCGTAGGATTGCTGGGTTAAATGACAGGTTTATGTTTAGTTCTTATGAGAAACTACCAAATCATTTTGCAAAGTGACTGTTTTGTTTTGCACTCCTATAATATTAACTGAGAAAGGTCTAAGATTAAGGTTACACCTATACCATTTTAGATCATGTCAATAGGCAGGGAGTTGTGGAAATAAAGGGAGAGAAGTGGAATAGGGATATAGACCCCATCTCAACGGGTTAAGCTCTTTGTTTATATGCAGAACATTTTTTCTGCCTGAAAATGATAAAAGTGAGTGTTTAACTGCTTGGCAAGACTCTGCCCTGATATGCAGGGGAGATTAGAGCAGCTTTGCAGATAAGCTCTGAAAATCTACTGGGCCACAAAGTCCTTTCCCAGGCCATTCAGGCAGTCACGAGGGGAGTGGTGTTGATGGCATCTGATAATGTCGAATATTGGAAACCTGAAGACAGCACACCTTTTAAGGATGATAGTTCCGAGTTTTATTCATATTCTCAGTTGCTAACAACTGATTTCTTTTAGCTCCTCACCTAAATGCTTTCAAATCCTGGTCATTGGAGATACTTTGCTCATAAGGTTTCCTGTCATCTAGATTTCCTGTGGTTGAAACAGGACATTATGGATTTGTCCGCTACACCTGGCTTTGGAGCCTGAGCCCTAATTCAGGACAGACGTATCTGTGCCTCCTGACTGTTGGTGCAGTCATCGCCTTTGCACTCTGCAGGAAGATCAGTTCAAAGGCTCTTTGGGTTGGAGGCCTTGTCCTCCCGTGGCTTTGCAGGCCATGATGGTCTACTTTAGGATATCAAAACAAAAGGAAAGAAAAAAATATCAGTGACACGTGGACCTCAGATGCCCTTTCGTAACCTTCAGAGTCCTATGGAAACCATAGCTGCACCCTGACCTGGAAATTCAGCCGGTAACATTCAGGAACCGGTTACTCACAGTATTTATTTAAGTACGAATTAACTGAATGATCTTGACTAAAGAAAACTTTCAGCCAAGGGCACTAAACTCAGTGGGGTTTTTGTATTTTACTCACAACTCCACTTTAACAAAGTAGAAAGGAGATGGGAAAGCAAATGGAAAATGATTATATTCTATCTGATTTTGCTTCAGGGGAATGTCCATTCAGTGCCTGCCTGTCAGCCACAGAGCTACAAGCTCCCCTTCCGTCCTCCCCTCAGCTGGCGTCCTCAGACGTGCTCCGGAAGGCTTTGCAACATCATTAGGGAGGTCTTGTGTTTCCGGCTGATTTGACATTCTTCTTATGGATGCCAACTTGACCAGAGTAGTAAAGACCAATAAGTATGATACCTGTGGTATCAAGAGGAAAAGGTTTTTTATTTCCAGCTACAGATGACTGCAGGTGAATGTTGTAGAGCTGAGGTATCAGAATGTAAGAACTTAAGAGAAACTGGGGTAGCGGGGATTGGGGGGCATAATCACAGGATTTGATTGTACTGTGTATCCTGGGTCACCCAGTAGCTCTGTGGCTGTTCTCTCAGCATTCACTAAACCCACAGGATGGCTTTCCCTTTTATTGTCTGGTAAATTGTTTCCCCAAAGCTGCCAGACTTTGTAGCTCAAGGGAATTGCTCAACTTCATATATTTCATGTGGTCTGACAAAGACCCAGTTGGCAGATCCTATACATTCAATTCCTAGAGGCAGTGAGTACATGGAAATATCTCTGAGACTTGCTTGCTTGCTAGGCAAATGATGAGTTCACAAAGCTAGTCATTTTATCAGGCCAGGGAATACATTTGCCAAGGAAAAGAATACAGTGAAAATGAATGTAGGGAGAAGACGACACAATAATAGAAGTAGTCATGGTGCTAAATGTCATTCTTGATAAGGCAAGTTGCTATTATTACAGAAGACACCAAGGATCAGAGCAAAATATAATGCAAAGATGGTCATAATTATCACTGATGTGCTTTGAGTATTATAATTAATATATCAATACCGGTGGTATCAGTAAAACCTTCCTTTCTTCTACATGTGTTACAATTTATGGTTTGCCAGATCACAAAAGCACTGCTCACTCCACAAATCTCACTCCCCTGCCAGGGGAAGGCTGCAGCTCATGAAACATGTGGTCCATCTTTACACTTAGATTTACAGTGGCCTGGCTCTCCTGTACTGACAAGGTGCTCAATGCCTGGAGGAGGAGAAGGGGCTACTGAAATGCTTTTTAAAACTTTCTTTGCTTTCTGACAGAGACAACAGTTCAGAAATCTCCAGATTGTCTTGCTGTTTGAGCCTCTAACTATGCATTTGACATTGTCTCCCTTTAGTCCTATTATTACAGGCTTTTTTCTTCCTCATTGAAATGTGTCGGTGATGTCGGTGGGAGTTGCCTACATTTAAAAAAGGTCTCATTTTTGAAAGAATATTTTTGAAACTTTTTTCTTTTTCTCCTTTTATGTTTTTGTGAAAATGACGCATGTATAAGTAAAAAGTAAAAAATAAAATAGCACACAGATGCTCATGTTGAAAAGCCACACTCCCTTCCCACCCCTCCATCCCCTCCCTAGGGCAGCTCTGCCCTCTGGTAGTTGATGCTCAGGTGGTTCCTTGCTTGTTGCTCAAAAATAATGTTACACTGCTGTTTTTTGCTTCATTGTGTCAATTATCTGTTGACTCTTTGCTATTTGTTATTTCCAATACCCCTTCTCCGTTCCTAAATTGATGGTTACTTTAAATTATTCTATCTATAATCTTTGTAACTTAAAATAATAGTTTTAAACCTCTATTTTTTGTTCCACTTATTTATATAGTACACCTTGACTGTCCATTCTGTTCACTGAAAGTATTACCAATCCCAGAGAAAACACAGCTTGAGTTCTCTTTAAAATTTTCTTATGTTTTCTGAATGGTTTGTTTCTTCAGGGATCAGGTATGGTGTTTAAATTACTTGGCTTTCCTCTTTCAGGATTTCTGATTTGTTTTTAAATAGGAGTGGTGAACTTTGGTTATCCACCGATATTTAGAACAATGGGCTAAGTAGATTATTCTTAATGCTTGGTGTGGGTTTTCCCTAGTGGTGTATACGAAGGTCTGATTTCCCGTTGGGTGCTGTCCCTGAACTGGAAGGGCCATCAATGCTGTGGGGGGCTTGTCTCCAGGAGTTTTACATTAGGGTCTACACTGAGAAAGGGCTAGATTTTCTGTTGGTTACTGTGGGTGTGGGGCGGGGCAGGGGTTGCCAGGGAGAGGTGCTCCAAATGCCTGAGAGGAGGGCTTTACTCTAGAGTGTTGGCACATACTCTAGCCCTGCTGGTTCTTTCCAGACAGTTGTTTGTTTAGGTTGTTTTTTAGGGGTTCTTTGTTTTTGTTTTTGTTTTTTTAGCTCTTTGGTATTTTTAACTAATTTAAATGTAGAGAAAAGTTACAAAATTAACAGAGATTTTCCGTATATCCCTTACCCAGCTTCCCCTAATGTTAATGCCTTATATACACTTCAGTTTCCAAGCAGTTTAAAAATTTCTTTATAGATAAGAGTCCCTAGTAGTGTTCCCACAAGTAAAATTTTCGTACAGTGCATGGACATGAGGCAGGGTGTTGGGGAAAAGAATGAAGGGTGCTTGCAGGCCTCGTATACCTTAGGCAGACTTCAGTGAAACTCTGTCTTTTTCACCTCCCTTTAAAATTCCAGGCTCTGTTGGAGCTGCCCAATGAGCATACGGCCTTCCTGGTTTCCTGGTTTCCTGGTATATTGTCAAGCAGCTCACTCCCACCCTCCCACTTTTCCAAAGTTTTCTCTGACATCTTCTCTGGGAAACCTCGGTTATTGCCCTTAAAGCCTTCAACTGATTAGAGGAGCCTTTATACCTCCCGCCCACCCAAATTAAGGAGGGTAATCTTTTATTTAAAGTCAAAGGATCTTAAATGTTAATTACATCTACAAAATACCTTCACAGCAACATCCAGACTAATGTTTGCCCAAACAGCTGGACACCATAGCCTGCCCACGTAGGCACATAAAATTAATCATCATCTGCTCTGTTCTCTTTATCATCCTGTCCTTGATCCCCAGAAGTTCATTGAAATCTGTCTTCTTACCTTGATGTTCCTTTCGCATCATGTTGCTTCACTGTTATGTCCCTATTTCAGGATCATTTTATTAGATTCTAGGGAGACAATTGCTTGTATTCATTTCACCATATTCTACCAGAAGAAACCAGTTTACTTGTTAAACAGAACCTGATTCTCGTGCAGTGTCTCTCCTGAACACTGGTGTGTCAGCAGAGGTCAGAGGTCCGATTGAGATTTAAGCGGCGGGGGTGGGCATGGAGGGCATGGAAATCACGTGATTCAACTCAAATTTATTTGCCTTGCATATTACTCTAGACAGATTTACCATTGTTAATGCTTAGGTTTCTATTGCATTGTACTTATTTAGAATTTTTCAAATATTCAATTTATTTAATCTGACCTATCTAAAAGAAATTATTTTTCTACTTGTTTGGGTGTAAGTCCATTCAACCTTGAAATAGCTGAAAAATCTTCAAAATATGAAGTTTCAGTTTTGTAATCTGACCCTTAACTTTCTTATTTTAATTTTTAAAATCATAAACAAAGCTCTTCCAAGGGCTTATTCATCTCTGTAATTGACAATACCTAGAATAGTGCTTTGTCCAAAGTAGGCACTCAAAAATTTTTTTAAATATGCTTAAATTTTCCAAAAATTCTTTAGCTTTGTATAATAATGGCATAACTTAATATGGCACTTTAGAAATTTCAAATGCTTTAATTTCTGATATTTCATTCACTGTGCCCACTTGATGCGACTTGTTGGGTAGGAATGCGGTAGGCATTTTTAGCCTTACTTTACAGGTAGGACACTTGGGCTCTGTCTGAAATGGCTAATCATTTGCCAAGGTGGTGGACTTTACAGGATCTGAATCTGCATGATGTCTCCTGATTCTGTGCTCTTGATTATACATATGTTTCACTATGCTGTACATAACCTTGGGGAACACTAGACATTGAGCATATTTCTATAAATCCTAGTACTGTTAGATACACTTGCGGTGGAGTCACATTCAGGGCACGTTCTGCTAATGATCTAAACTATCTCTCTTTTACAAGATGGTACGTTGCCTTGGACAATCAATCCACCCTACTGGGTCCTTGCTTGTTCTGTACCCATGGACCAGAGTCATGCATGAAAAATGCTCCCAAGGTCAGCCTCACTCCCAGCAAACGTGTGTTTACGAATCAGAAACCACTGTGTATTTTCAAAACTGGAGCCTCCTTACCACCAAAAACTCTTTCATACAAAAGCATCAAATGCAGCCCATCACATATTTACTGATAGCAAACAGAGCTGCAGTCCTTTCCCTTCCATATCTCCCCAGACACATCTTGTCAAAAGTCAAATTGTGGTTGAATTAAAGGAGTGAATGAAAAGTAATAATGCCTTTTTGAAAAAAGTAGGCATCATTTCAATATAATTACAGGCTCACTGTCACAAATATATATATATCTTTTTTCTTGTTTAAGAAATACCACATGTCTTAATTTAGTATGAACACACATGACAAAAAACCAAGGCCCCATCACTGTTGTGAATTAACTTTCTCCCACCATCACCTGGAAGTGAATAGGGGGACAGTTTCCTTGCCAAATACTCCTTACCTTTGGTTGTCCAGTTTTTCTTTAGTCCCCTTTTTTTCAGGTCTGCCTGAGAGGCCTTCCTCCTGCACTCCCGGTCCCTGCCTGTCCCCTGGACTCATGAACATACTGTCAGCTTAAGTGCCTAACTGATCTTTGTTGCAAATTATGTGTTATTCAGGACAGTTTCAGGCTAGGTCTCCTATTATTCTCCTTTGGTAGCCAGAGGTTTAAAGGATTCAGCCGTCCTTCAAGTGCATGTTTCTTGTTATGGCTTCTTGCAGAACACAGGCACATCCTTTGGGTCTGGGGTTCCTAACCTCGGGCCTGTGACTTTGCTCTTGGGACCTGTGAATCCCAGAATGGAGAGGTGGAATAACGTGAAGACAAATGCATTTTCTTTGAAGTGGCTCTATAGTTTTTCTCAGACCCAAGAGTGTTTAAGAAGCACAGCTGGCTCTGAGAGGGCTTTCGCCTCCACCACCTTCTTCTGATTTCTCTTGAGGCGTGGCCTGGGCTCTGGCGCTGATGTGCAGACACTGAGCAGCAGCTTATTTCCTGCCTGGCTCCTCTGTCCACCTTCCCCGGTCTGCTGGGCTTTACTGTCCTGCATGCTCTCTCCAGTGTGCTGCCCCTTGGCTGGACCGAAGCTCTGCTGGGCTCGCCTTCCTCCTTTCCACATCCCCCTGTCCTGGCGTAGGAGGTGTTCCTGTCCCACTTATTTGCCAAGAACCTTTACTCCGGTTGGGTTTATCTAGCTGAGTATAGAGAATTACTGGACGTTTTCCTCAACCCTCTGTCCCGTTCATCAATACCACTATCTTTCTGATGGGGTGACACATTCCCTTCCCTGGGAATCACATCCTTCATGGGACCAATAGCATCCCTGTGCACCGAAGAACTCTGGGGTTGTCTTCTTCCCTGCCAACCCCCTAAAATTGCAAGATCCACACTAAATTATAGAATATCCTCCACCCCAGTTTATTCTGTTACAGCCAGCTTCAGTTCATGAGCAGGTTTTGCCTGGCTTCAGCCTCACTGTAATAACTTCCCTCTCTCTCTTAGTCTTATGATAACCGTTTCTACATTTTCTGGTTAATTGTTCAGTTATAGAATTGGGGAAAAATGGCCAACCCCGATTAAATATGAAAAACATAAAGGAAGCTGGGCATAGATAGAAGATAAGAAAAAGATAAAGTAACGTAGCTTCTAGTGCTTTCCTTTGGTTAGGCCTCATCTACGAGAACCCCTTGCATCCTGTGCTCCGTCTGACGTGCTGCCCGTCAGGGTCTGAGATGCAGACGGGGCGCAGTGGGAGAGGAAGCTGAGGGACCTGGCTCCTCGGCCCCATGAGCCTCAGTGGACCGGCGTCATGAATCAAGTTGACCGTGAGGGTGGATTGGGGGCCCCGAGTAAAATGCTGTTCCAGCCTGAAATTAGCCCCCCACGCGGTCTGTATCCTGAACCTACAGTAGCCTTTGCTGATATACAAACGAGAGAACCCCAGCCTTGCCATATTTAGATCCCCGCTTCAAGTTGGTTCTGAGCTGCTTCGTTGCTGTTTCTGATACACAATCCAGAGCTAAAGAAATGAGCAACCCGTGGCCTCACAGGCTCACAGGAAAGTCTGGTCACGGGCAGCAGGCTAGTTCCTGTCCTCAGTTAGGGACTGGGGCACCCCGGCCCTCCTAGATTGCTTGTGCGCTCCTTCCCTCCTGTCTTGAGGCCAAGCTACCGAACGGATCATCTGTCCCTGCATTGCTAAGATATAAGCAGCCCTCTTGGAAGGCCAAAGCCAACTCCCCTCTGGGGCCTATGGGGGCTGCTGGGTGGTATATGCACGATCCAGCTACGTGATTCCGCCACATGTTTCCTAATCTAGTGCTGCTCCTGCAGAGGGAAGATAATGAAGGCGTGCCCAGCTGACTCCACAGCTTCTGCCTTTTTCACAGCTAATCATCATCAATGAGACTTTGCAAAGTGTTTTAGAGCCCACTGCTCCCAGATGTCTCAGCTTATCTGAAGGGCATGGGAGGAGAAAAAATTATACTTAGTGTTTAGTTGGCTATGTGAATAGGGTGTCAAGAACAGCCTAAACCCATGTGTATACAATGGAAGTTTCCTCCTGTCACATAGCACATTGAGTTTTCCTGACTTCTAATCCATCATCCCTTCACACACCACACCGTCTTCACGCACCGCCATCCTTCCCACTAAGAAACTAAAAGAGCACAGAATGTTGGGACCCGGCTGTGCACCTGTCAGGATTAGTTGTAAGACCCTGAGTACCCTCAGCCAGCTGAGTCATTTTGCCTTTCATCTAAGGAATCACCCTAATGTGGGGCCTTGTGGGAAACAAACATATGGTTCTTATTAGCAGTCATATTAGCAGTGCGACAAGGACCGTTTAGAACAAGGCATTCGTACCCCTCTCCTCCACCCCCCTTCTGAGCGCCTTCTTTATGCCAGGCACTCTGCTTCATACTTCATGTCTGATTTAATTAGCACGCAGAGTATGCCCCAAAAGAAGGCATATTTAGTCCATGTTATGGATGACAAAATCAAAGGCAGAGAGTTAACGTGCCCCAGGTATCACAGCTATCTTTTGATAGGCCAAGGTTGGCACGCAGGTCTTCTGACAGCAGAACCCTTCCTTGTACTACTAATACCATGCTGTCGTGCAGTCTGTTAGGTCCCGTAACTGCACATTACAGTCATCTGGGGACTTTGAAAATGAGTAAGTCAGAACCTCTTCAGGTGGGGCCCAGGGCATCTAGGGAAGAGCTGGCAAGCATGCAGTTTCCTCTCTAGCACTGAGAGGGACAACCCAGCTCACTGTCCTCCCCGAGTCCCGCATGGGACTGAGCAAAACCACCAGCTTCCCTGACCTTCTTTCCCTGTCCCTGCCCTCAAGACGGACTTGCTCACTGCAGTTCATTCGGCTTAGGGCTCGGATACGCAGCAGGAAAGATTGGAGCAGGCAGGCTGTGATGTGGGCCTGGGCCAGGGAATGTCATTTGAGGATGAAGAGGCAGGCAGGCAGGAGTAGCTGTAGGGGGCAGAACAGGGAGAACCTGTGTCTAGCACAGCAATGGGTGAATTAGACTTTAATGAAGTAAAAATGACTGGGTTTTAGTTAGTGTGGGCAGGGGTTTTATCCTTAACGAAAAGGAGTGGATGAAAAGGAATATCGTGTTTGGAGAGGGAAAATGTACATGCCGAGCGTGAGGTGGTATAGGAACTTGATAGGGAGATGTCTACTGGCAAGCGACAATTTATGGTGAGAGACAATAGGACTTGCTCAGTTTCCCAAATGGATTAAGATGTGATACAGCCTCTCTGAACAGGGTGAGAAAGTTGATAGTAAGAACAGTGTACCCCAGTTCTTTTGGAACATTCCTACAATATTCTTGTGTGTGTGTATCTTGGAAACATTCTGCTAAGTGAAAAAAACAGACAAAAGGCTACATATTGTATGATACCATTTATATGAAATGTGGCCAACAGGCAAATCCATAGAGACAGAAAGTAGATTAGTAGTTTCCAGGGGCTGGGAAAGAGAGGAGTGGGGAGTGACTGCTGATAGGTATGGCATTTCTTTTGGGGGTGATGAAAATGTTCTGAAATTGATTATGATGATGATTGCACAACTCTGTGAATATACTAAAACTCACTTTAAATGAGTAAATTGTATGGCATGTGAATTATAGCTCAATAAAAAATAAGGCTATATACATATATCCTGCTCAAATTGTCATTATTTACCTGACTAAACATAAAATCCAAACCAAAAATGAATTCCAAATTATATCCAACATTTAAATCGAGTATATGTGGGCACCTTGGCTCCTTATACTGAGGAAACACACCTCTCTATTTGGCTCCCCTTCCTAGTTTATCTTAATTGTCTGTGCAAGAAACAAAAACCTGTGAATTAGGAGATGGAAGAGCAGTTTAACAAACAATTAAATTCTCTGTTGAACCATATTTATTTGCTGGAGAGAAAAAGCCCTTGATCTTTTGCTGCTCGCATGTTCCCTGTGAGAACCATTGTTACTTAGCCTCTTTTTAACATACAGGTTCTTATATTTAGGAATGGAAAAAGTAGGGAAAAAAAGGAAAGATGAAACACAGCTTCTTCTTTTGGGATTTGCACTAAAATATCAATTTGATCGTGGTTCACAGTTTTTAAACCTGAAAAGTACAAATGTTTGGACAGTGACTACTGAGTTGTCTTCATAACACATTGAAACTAGGTATTGAAAAATCTGAGATAACCTGAAACTTAGAAAGGCATAGTCTATCAAGTTGACTTAAAATGAAAGGAAAGGCCCTGGCCCGGTAATTCAGTTGGTTAGAGTATCATCCCAATCACCAAGGTTGCAGGTTTGATCCCCCAGTCAGGGCACATACAAGAATCAACCAGTGGGTGCATAAATAAATGAAACAACAAATCAACGTTTCTCTCTCTCTCTCTCTCTCCCCATCCTCTCTCTCTATAAAAAGGGTCAATAAATAAAAAAAATTTTTTAAAGGAAAGGATTAACAAAAATAGAAGGTGCTATTTTGGAAACAGACTTAAATATTCATGAAAAACCTTGGGCACAATTCAGTATAGGGTTTCTAAATACTGTAGTAGTCAAGTACTGTGTTCTCCTTATAAAATTAAAATGAGCATCACTGGCAGCCTGTGAAGAACTCAGCTTCACTTGAAACATAATATTTGATATTGTCCACATTTTATTCCTCTATTGGCCTAGGTATCTGACGTGATATTTTCTTTTGTTGTTGCTGAAAGAAAAAAAGGTTGGAAAATTCTCAGTTTGCTGGTGTGGGAGGGAAATTCTGTGCATGCATCAACATAGATCTCTCTTCAATCTAAACATGTATACAGCGCCTTCAGTTTGAAGAGAATGCTGTTTAGCATTATTTCCCAAAGCCTTGCAAAGTACATTAATATTCTGCATCCGTTTCACTAATGTATTTAAATAAAAGAAGGCTTGAGGAAGTTTTCTTCAAATGCTGTTCTTAGATCTGGACAGGGAACTGTTTCTTAAAGGTCTTCGGTCTCGTCTTCCAAGTTATGATTTTGTACGGCCTCCCCCAGCCAAGCCTCAGAAGTAGTGCTGTCCAGGAAGTAGGCTGAGGGCCCCAGGTGCTCGAGTGCTAGAGTAGTTGATCCCTGAATGAATCCAGATTTATTCAGTGTTTTGCACAGCCTTGATAGACAGAGTAAAAGGCCAAGTAGAGACCCCTATTAGGAAAGGCTGCATTCCTCTGAGAGGCTTTCCTTCCGCACTGGACAGTGACCATCCAAAGATGTCCTGGAAGCAATTGCTTGGGCACTGCTGGAGCTGATTTGCTGCCCTACAAAGCACAGGCAGTGCGAGGAGCCGTGCGGCGGGTTGTGGGTGTTTTCTGCTGATTCAGCAGAGCACTGCCGCTAACAACCAGCTTGAGCAATGCTGAAGTCATGTGTCAGTGCACACCAGAACAATTCTTTGTGCCACAGAAAGCTTGACTGGTAGCATGAGAGAGAAGGTCACACACAGTCGTTACCACGCGCTCTTGATTTTCAGTTTCGAGTTGTGGATAGCTTATTTCAAATGTGCTGGTAGTCTAAAAACAATTTTAGCTTCTGTTTCAACCACTTCCCTCACCAAACCTTTCAGTAAAGATGCTAACAAGCAGCGAAATGGAAAATACCTATTTCACCTCTCCTCCGTATCTGCCTAGCAGGGCCAGAGGATGATTCTGGATATTCCCCAAACAAAAACTGAGTTTACAAACTGGTGGCTCACGGTCCCACCCAGCCATAGATGATGTGCTTTATTTGGCCTGTACTGTGTTTTAAAAAAATATTTGAATGAGTGGTCAACATCTAAACCTCAGGAAATTCCACATAAAATCTACGTTTCTGGTTTCTCTTAAAATTCTGAAGATCTGGTTATCCTGGGCCCACATTCTCAGGCAATCATGCTATGCTGAGGCCAAAGGGCAGGTGTGTCCTCAGACGGGATGTGGCTCCCTTCCTGGCTGCACCAGTGCCCGCTGCCCACTTGTATCACTTTCATTACCTCCTAGTCCCTGTGCGCATTTGAGTGTGGGTGCCCCAACATGAGAAGGAGCCCCGAAGAGGAAAGATTTTTCCTTTTTCACAGCTGCCCGTGGTGACATAGTCCTGCTGGTATGAAAGGTGGTCTACTGATGAAGAATATCAACATTTACCTGCCAGAGTCCTGAATGCAGGTACCAGTGCAGTGAGTTCAATTTAGGATGTAGGATCTCACTTTTATGTCTGATGAGGAGTAAAGACTATTTCAAACAACGTTGGATTAGTAAAAAGAAAAGCACACAAAGAGAAGACAGGTAACTGGATTTTTTTAATGCAGCTCCCCTGCCTCCGTGATGATACCGCAGTTTCCTTACCTGCATGATTGGAAGTGTTAGTAACTACCACCTGTGATCTCATTTAGCCGTCATCACTTAACAACGTTCATGGAAAGTGGTTGACATAGAGGGTTTAGAGTCTTACGAACAGGGACCTGCCCTCAGGACTTCATTTTACTCATCTATACAATAATGATCTTAATAATAAATGCCTTGGTGTCTGGTGTACTCTGTATACTCAATCATTATAAGCTTTTATTTCATTTATTAAGTACTGTTTGTCACGCTTTGTGCTAGGCCTTGGAAATCTGAGATTTTCTTTTAAAGATTTTATTTATTTACTTTTAGGTAGAGGGGGAGGGAGGGAGAAACAGAAGGAAAGAAACATCAATCTGTTGCCTCTCATACACCCCTAAACTAGGGACCTGGCCTGCAACCCAGGCATGTGTCCTGACCAGGAATCAAACTGGCAACCTTTTGGTTCACAGGCAGGCACTCAATCCACTAAGTCGCACCAACCGGAGTGAAATATGAGATTTTTTAAAGAGTAGTTCCATACCAGGCTTCTAAATCAGAGATCTTTGACGGTTAGGGGATCATCCCATTGCTGAGTCAGAGCCATGTCCTCCTTCCTAGAAAAATGTACACATGTAATAATTTGCATAGCATTCTGGGAATCTGGGAGCCCCTGAAGCCCATCCATGGGGCCTGCCCCATTAGGTCCTCACTGGGTTGGTCACATAGTTTGTGGAAGCAGTGATTGTAGAAGAGGTGGTTCCGGAAGAGACAGGGCCGCCCATAAGAATAGTCTGACAAGGCAGCTCTGTGTGATGGCAGGGGGCAGAGGTGCACAGAGGTAGGCAGTGAGGGGAATTTTTAATGAAGACATATTTTTTTCCAAGCAAAGAAGGTATTCCTGAACCGACTGATGTAGTCCGAGCCAGTGGGTATTTTATATATCTGTCATGTATATCATAGTGGCTATTTTAATACATGTTAAATTCAGGAATTATATTCTCTTCTGTGATCTCCTCACTTTTCTTTCCTATTTGTTTTCCTGGATATGGAAACTAGTCTCAGTATTTATAAAGCCAGACCATTGCTTTTGCATAGGGTTGCTTTGATCTGTTATGCTTTCCCCCATATTCTAGTGTTTCCCTAGTCTCTTCAACCCGAAGTTCCCAATATACACAGAACTGATTGCACAGGGGACCTGGTTATCTGTTGGTGACTCAGATGGGGCTCATCACTCTGGGCCACCTCTGTCCTTGACCTTCTCAAACCTTTAGGTTTGATGCAATGCTTTATTATAATGTTCCCTCCAAAACAAATCCAACTGCAAAAGTATTGGGAAACAGGTAGGTTTTACTGAGGGTTTGGGAGGCAGAGTGAAAAGCAAATTCACTGCATTTCACATCAAAATTCCCATTAGACAACCCTCAACTGCCAGAGGTTTTCTCTTTCAAAGACTAGCCCCTCATCTTTCCGGTGCTTTACCCCCACCCCTCTTCTCACTCTATAGCTCGTGGTAATTCAGAGAATGTAGCTCCCTGTACTTCTGCAATTCTGTCTTCACTGCTGTTATTTCATACTGCCTTGAATTATAAGAAACCTTCTGTGCTGAGGATGATGATTTTGTTTATACCATGCAACAAGCAGCAAGCTCTCCTTAGTATTCATGCTATTTGTAGTGGGGTTGAAGTTTAAATAGCAAATACATCCTCCTCTCCTCCTTTGCACCAGCCACAAATTTCTTTCTTCTTCACTTAATACATTGGCGGCATCCTTGATGTTAGAACATGTAAACTCATCTCTCATTTTGAATAGCTGTGACGTGTGCCATTGTATACTTGCAATATGATGTATTTAGCCTTTCCTGGACATTTACTTTTTTTCTTTTTTTTTCCTACTACAACAATGCTACAATCAAACAAATATTGCACACTGGTGTGACTGTCTGTAGGATAAATTCCTGGAATTGATATTTCTGTATCATGAATATGTACATTATAACATTTAGTAGATATTGCTGTCCAGAAATTTATGTTTCAGCCAACTGTGTAAATGAGACTGTGTTTGAGTTTTTCATAAAATTACCTCATTTTATATATTTGTGCATTTCTGTCCACCTTGATTCAGGAAGGGTTTAAGGTGGCTGGCAGGGAAATATAAATTAGAGGTAGATAGGAAAGGATAGTGGAAAACAATGAAGACATAAAATGGATTGGTGAGTAAGGTTATAAAAATCCATGCAGATTCATTCTGTGTCCCTGGCAACCCTCAGGTTTGGCCCTAAGCTCTCCAGCAGCCAATGCAAAGAGTGGGAAGTGATCCATTATAGGATCCATGACTAAAAACAAAGCCATGGTTTGGTGGCCTCATATATAGGACATTGTACAGAGAGATGGTGTCCTCAGCAGTGTGACCTCATATGAACCTCATAGCACCCCTGTATCTGCCCTTTTGTTTTTTGGACCCAAAACATGCTGCCCAAGAGCAGAGCCCTGTCTTTGGGTGTACATGTGCTGATTATGTTGGGTGGGGAGCAGGCTGACCAAGACTGATAAATCAACTCCCTGCCTCCCAGCGTGGCCAGATAGCAGGGCATTCAGATCAGGCATCATCACCTGAACACACAGACCTTCCTTTCTCCTAAAGGCTTCTGGGAATTACCTTGGAGGATGAGACTACAAGCATATCCAGGCCAGAGTCTGTCAGCCAGGTCAGAAAAACACTCCTGAAGGGGCATTCCCAGGGTGCCGTGTGGGCTGCCTGCTATGTGAGCAGGCTGAGCGCCCAATGGATATGCTCTCCAGGCTGCCCAGGGTTGGGGACAAGCATCCCCGAAGGGAGCCAGGAGCCAGGGGCCACCTGTGCAAACTACAGATGCCAAAGAATGGACTCCTGAAGGGGTCTGGGGCATTGCAGCTCTGGATCTTGGAGAGAGAGACAGGAGTGAGCTGAGTAAGCTGAGCTGGGTGGGAAGACCTGGCAAATCAGCCACCCCAGATGTGGAGCTGGTAGAGAGCAGGTGGAGGATGTGAGGAGCCCTAGACAGAGAGAAAGGAGACTCAGCTTTGCAGAAAGCACCAAGGGGTTGAGTCCCCCAGAGGATCAGATGGCTCTGCAAGGAAACTCTGATCCAAAGCAGAGGGTGTAACACTGGACACCAAGAGCTATCAGAAGAGATCTGGACTCGGACCTGCATTTGACAGCAGGGCAAATAAGAAAGGAAAGGGACTCCAAGGGTCAGGGATGGCAGAATATAAAACAAAATTGATTGAATCACATAAGATTCTGTCTCCAAGCCCCACAGAGCTCTGGATCATTTTACCCACAATGTACCCACAGTGTGGTACGGACATCCAGACATGTCCTGTAGAGGGCTCATCAGGAATGCTCACAAGCAGGGGGAAAAAGTTAAGAGCATGTGGCTCCACCCCATGAATATGGAAGGGGAAACATCTTCGTTTGTCACTCCCTGGATGACAAAGTAGAACAGAGTAGAAGAAAGTTTGCATGAGGAAGAAAAAGAACGACAGTGGAAACCTGATGGAAGGCACTTTTTCTGAATACCGGGCTGGGGAGAACAAGCTCTCCGGGCTGCCCAAAAGAGATGGGGACGTAAGAATAGCGGGCAGTTCCAAAGGGAGTAAAAGAAACCGACAGAGGCATTGGGACAGGCCTGTTGGGGATATAATATGGCAAGAGGAGAAAAGGAGGCACATTTTCCAATTAGAGAAGCTTGATCTATTTGACGGGCTTTAAATTGCCATGATTCCTTCCCACTAGAAAGTCTGAGTTTTGAATCATAGTGAGTTTTAGCCAGTATAGATGTTCTGGGTTTTAACTTCTCCTGCGTAGACCCTGATCCACTCTTTAAAAGCCTACTTGCCCTTCATATCAGTCTGCTAACAGACCTAGGAGAAAGGCTTTCTCATCCCCATGTTCTGTATCCCTCCAGGCTGCTCATAAGAACTTCCCCGGGTGTCTGGCTTATTGCACTGGGGGATGTGGCTGATGAGGAAATATGACCCCAGCTTAAGTTCTGGTATAATTCTGGTACAATTTTCCCAGAATATTGTGCAAGTGAAAACATAATTTGAACATATATATGGGGAAACATGAAAATGTAATAAATTTTCAGTGATAGAATATAGAATAGACTTTAAGTATGAATGTTAGCCAGATGACTTCAGCTGTCACGTGTAACTTAAATAGCTTTTCATTAAGACTTTTAAGTCGTAGACAAAAATTAATTTATTAGAATAATGTTCAGATGTGATTGAATGTAAAAAGTTAATAAATGGAGCATAGGTTACACTAAGAGACCCATTTTCTTATTTTCTCAATAGCCACAGTTTCCATAAATTTAATGTGGTGATCTGAAATCTTGGTTAGGACTCTCTGAAATCTATTTTTAAATGAGTTCATCAGATGAACACTGCTAGAAAGGTGCCACTTTTGAAAAATGTAATGATTTTTATTTGAAAGCCCCCATTTAAGCTTCTTAATCACTTCTTCAGTAACAGAGGTTTGAGCAAAATACAGTTGCAACAGAAGCAATAATCCACGATCAAACATTTTGTTTTTTCTAACACTACTGAGCTGGGTGAAGTCATTATAATGCATTTTAGGCAAAGGGGATGTGAGAGTTGATGATTTTTCCCCAAAACTCTCTCTGCCACCTCCTGTTGTCCTGGGATGTCTGCTTTAGCCTCTAACTAGGTGAGAGGCTCAGACACCACACAAATCAGGAACGGAGTGACCTCGGCAGCCAGGTTTGCAAGTGCATCCCCTGCAAGTGGAAGCTGTACTTCCTCTGGTTTACTGCATCTGGCGGGAGCACCAGAGAGGTGGACTTTCACTGGGTTGCACCCCCTCAGGTCTCCACAAAGGACAAACGGACGTAGAATTTGTTTACTTGTTTAGTGTGACATAGCACACAAACATGTGGACACCAGGTAATCACAACTCCCACGACAGCCCAAAGGAAATATGCAGGTCAGGTTGTGAAACAGCACCCATAGTTACTTAGACAGGTTTTCGGAATTCACGAGGAGGTTAGTTTTGTTTTAGAGTCTACTCACTGCACTAGTAGAAAACAGGGAGTGTGATTGCTCTTTATTCTCCCTAACATCAGTACTTCCCAAGGGAGGTAGTTGCCATGTGATCCTACAGGGAGACATGGTGATGTGGAATTAGATCTTGTAAGCAAGTATATGGCAAAAATAACTAAAATAAAGAGCCTGGGGAAAAATACTGACATTATAAGCAAAAGTAAAATATGCAGATATGAGATTACAAATAAAGATACCATTTATAGACAATGTAAAAGGGGAGAAAATATTTTAAAACTGATATGATACCATGTGAGGTAAAGAAATAGGTATATAGTTTGTGCTGGGCATGAGGGGAAATGTGGTATAAATTATGCAGAAAACAATTTTTCTCCATTGTTGGGAGATATTTGGGATTGGCATGTAAATCTTGTTGAGTGTGCAGCATTTTTTTTCAGTTCTGTTTGTTACATCCTTTCCCCAAGATCTTTCTTATTTGAACAAGAGACCAGTGACAATGAATTCGAGCATACAGTTGTAAAAGCCGCTCTCTCCCTCCACTTACATTTTGACAGCAGCCACAGAAGATGAAACCTGCTGGGCATGTGAGTGGAGGGTGGTAAGGCTGTACCAAGTGGGAGGGACATGCTGGTGGAGGAATCTGGCCCTCAATTACTGAATGACGTCAATGCCTATCTTGTTGAATGGCAGGGCTCAGTGAGACAAGCAGAAAAGAAGAGAAAGATCATATCTTTTTAATTGACCTGTTCTCACCTCCCGCAGAACTACTGATGATTTATAACACAGAACTTCCTTTAATTTCATCAAATGCCTCGCCCTGAAACAAAGCACAGTAGTGATTATGGATAGTGATTATGATTGAGGACATACTTTGCCCTTATCTCTTGTCATTGTTTCCTCTGTGACCTTATTTAGGGAAAGGTGGCTTGAAACTCACTTCTTGGTTTTGTGGGGTGGGGGTGGGGGCTTGGTCCTTTCATTTTAATCCATCAAAGCCCTGTTCCAAACAGAGTGCAAATCCCACCATTGTGTTTCTAACTTTATATTATAGATGCTGGACTCTGCCAAAGCAGCGACAGTAATGGTGGAACTGGCGTGGATAATGAAAGCTTTCGTCTTGGAAAGGGAAAAATGAAAAGACCTTTTCAGAATTGCGGGGCCAGGAAGGCTGGCGGTTTTCCTTGTATTTCTAGGTGACAGACAAATTGTTAGTTACCGCATGTATAATTTATTAGTAATTGCTCTAATTTTCCTCCTAGGTATCGAAGTTGCCAGTTCACTGAGATCAACTATTTTGTACCCATAAAATTGGAACCATGTGATAATTAATGAAGTAGCTAGCCAGTTAGGGGGCTTTCTGTGCAAAGGCAGTTATTGCCATCGTAATTTAGAGAAGTGGGAGAGGAATAACAGTCAAATTTCTTAGAAGCCTAGTGACTAACATCTCTCCCAGGGATTAAAATGCTACACGCACCTTTTCCTCTGTGGACATATGGATGCTAAGATAACTGCCTTTCCTTTGAGTTGGGTTGCCATCTACTTTAAAAAAAAAAATGCTTCTTTCCTCCTTAGAGCATGGCAAGGGCTGTCGAGGAACGAATCCCTCCCGCAGGTGGCCTGGGAGACAGAGGGCTCAAGGATCTGCAGGTGCACGCAGAGCTAGGCCTGTTGCAGGGATGTTACGGACAGTGTTAACTTTTGTTTCCTCTTCTCAAAGCAAATGTTCCACTTCTCTCAAAAAATAATTAGCTGACTTGAGACACTGCTAAAAGAACCTAAATGCAAACTGTCTTCTTGTGGCCAGCCTGTCAGATTTTTCTCTGTCCCTGAATGTCCTCGATTTAGGAGCAGAAACATTTTCTACTTTTCTTCTCTATTGAATAGCCAAACAAGCTGAGGTCTGATTCTGTCTCTGTGCCATCAACAAAACAGTAAACTCCCTTCTGCTACTGAGCTCTGTTCTTGCTTATTTGGAAGAGGCAGGAACACAGCTTAACATTTGGATCTCAGATTTAAGCTTGTGGTCCTGGAAATGACAGGAAGTAGGAAAATGAAGTTTTTAGCTGACATTTGCGAAAATTGGAAGTAAAGGTGACAGAATAAATGTGGATTGCTCGGGACATATGGGAATGTCACTCTTTTGCCCAACTCAGCTGGCAAATATCCTGGGACTGATAAAATTCCTTTGCAGTTCATCAGAATTTAACTTTGGCTCAATCTGTCAAAGTCATAGCCATATCTCTCAAGAGTGCCATTTGGCTACCAGTCAAATCCACTATCATAAGCACAGTGGATGATCCTGAGTATCATTCCTAACCAAAGTGGATGTCCACATGCATTGAGCAAGATCAAATACCAAAAACCATCAGAAAAAAACAAAACAATTTAGGCAGTCCCTGCTCATTTTATTAAAATCAAGGTACTTTCCTAAGTGACCAAGTGATGTTTAGACAAGTGACCATGCTTCTGGAACCTGATATGAGACTGTGACTAAGAATCTTAACCAAATCTGAAAATTATTCTTATGGCCTTGTGACTTCCTCAGTATACTCCTAGCATGTTCACGGCAAAGGAGGAGAAACCCCAGATGAGTCTCCTGGCTGAATGCTTGCGCGACCAATGTTCAGTAAGCGGCAGGGCAGGATGGGCAGCCCATTTATCCTCCAAGTGTGGTCTTACGGCCAGCATCATCAGCATTATCTGGTAGCATGTAAGAAAGGCAAATTTCTGGCCCTACCTCACCCTACTGTGGCAGCATTTTTGGGGGTGAGGCCTGGGAATCTGGGTTTTTACAAGCTCCTCTGGTGGTTCTGATGTTCACTAAAGTTTGAGATCCACTGGCCCCAAGGTCTCTGGGACAAATTATCAGCTAGCAATTGATGGTTTGTGACTGTGCCCTGGTGCCTTCCTCCCTGCAAATGAAAGAAGTGTGGCTGTCATGCTGTCTTCTTTTGGCTAGAAGTCTCAGCTGCTGATTTTTGGTTTCTTTTCCACACAACATTTCCCAGTATCTGCAGCAAAACTATGGGGTACCATACATTGAAAATAACTTTAAGATGACAGTTTTGTTTTTAAACTTGGAACTGTTGGGCACCCCTCCTAAACATACTTTGACTGTTTTAGTTTATTGGTACTAAGGGCTGACCACGTACCAAACCAAGACAGCATTACACACTTTTCCCAAGTTAGCACTCCGAACATCTTAGCCATTTGCAATATAGAGAAAAGGCAGAAACTAGACAAAAAAGACCTGTCGACATTTAACCTATACGTTGCAAAAACTGCACCAAAGCTCATATTTTTTTTAAGGTTCTTGGAGGCTACCAAAATCTATTCACTTTTACTTTCCAAAATTAGTGTGGCTCAGAATTACATGATTAGCTTTTTAAAAATTCAAATGTGTAAGACCTAAATGTAAGAGCTAAAACTATAAAACTCTTAGAAGAAAACATAGGTGTAAATCTACATGATCTTGAATTAGGCAATGGTGTCTCAGATATTGCACCTAAAGCAAAGGCAACCAAAACAAAAAATAGATAATTAAAATTTAAAAATTTTCAACCTCCAAGGACACTATCGAGATAGCCTGCAGAATAGTAGAGAATATTTGCAAACCATACCTGAAAAATCTAGTATTCAGAATACATATATATTTTTTTAAATAAAACTTTTTACAATTCAACAGCAAAAAAATAAGCTAATTTTATGTATTAGTCATTATTTATTTATTTTGGGGGTATATTTTATTGAGTATGCTATTATAGTTGTCCCATTCCCCCCTCCATGTCCCTTCCACACTGCACCCCATTTCAACATCCCTACACCTCATAGTCCATGTCCATGAGCTGCACGCACTAGTTCTTTGGCTTCTTAATTTCCCACTACTCCCAGCCTCCCCTGACCACTTTTTATTTTATTTGTTTGTTTTTGTCAACATTTTCCTGCCACCACTTTCCCCAGCCCCACGCACCTCCACCTCCCACCCTCAATCCTTCCCCCATTGGCTTTGTCGATGGGTCCCTTATGCCTGTTCCTTGATGACTCTTTCCCTCCTTTTCCCCAAAAGATTTGGATATTTCTCAAAAAAAGATATACAAATGGTTGATAAGCACACAAAAAATATACTCAACATCATTTGTCATTATGGAAATACAAATCAAATCCACAATGTGATACCACTTAACACTAGGATGGCTAGAATCAAATAACGTGTTGACAAGGATTTGGAGAAATTGAAACCCTTATACACTACATGTTGGAATGTAAAATGCTGCAACCACTTTGGAAAACGGTCTGGTAGTTTCTCAAAAAAGTTAAAGATATAATTATTATATGACACAGCAATTCCACTACTTGGTTTATGCCCAATAGAATTGAAGACATAAGAACTGGTACGTGAATGTTTATAGTAGCCTGTTCATAATAGCCAAAATGTGGAAACCCAAAATGCCCATCAGCTGACGAATGGATAAATAAAATGTGTTATATTTATAGAATGGGACATTATTCACTTAAAGAGAGGAATAAACTATTCATGAATGCCACAATATAGATGAACCTTGAAAAGATTAAGGTAAGTGAAAGAAGCCAACACAAAAAGCCACATATTGTAAGATTCCATTTATATAAATGTCCAGATAGATAAGCTGTAGAGATAGAAAGTAGATTAGTGGTTGCAAAGGCTGAAAGAGCTGGAGAATGTGTGACTATTAATGGTTGTTGGGTTTCTGTTGGGGTAAGGATAATGTTCTGGAAAGGGATTATGGTGATTGCCACACAACTTTGTGAAATACAAAAACCACTGAATTGTACACTTAAGAGAGTTATTTCATGGGACATGAATTATACCCAAATGTTTTAAAACATAGTCAACAAATTGTATTTCGTCTGCAGGGCCACAGTTGACCAATCCCAGTTCCAGTGTGAAAAGCAGGGGTGGGTGGGGGCACGGTGCAGATACATAATAAAGATTGACCAAATGATGATAATTGTTGAATTGGATGATGAGTATTTGGTTGTTTATTACAATATTTGTAAGTATATTTTATTGACTACGCTATTACAGTTCACTTTTTTCCCCTTTGCCCCCCTCCACAGGTACCTCCATTTCCTCCAGCCATACCCTCCCCTTAGTTCATGTCTGTAATAAATGGGTCATGCATATAAGTTCTTTGGCTTCTCCATTTCCTGTACTCTTCTTAACATCCCCCTGTCTATTTTGTACCTACCAATTATACTTCTTAATCCCTGCACCTTTCCACCATTCTCCCTCTTCCCCCTCCATGCTGATAATCCTCCAAATAATCTCCATATCTATGATTTGGTTCCTGTTCTAGTTGTTTGCTTAGTTTGTTTTTGTGTTTTTTTAGATACAGTTGTTGATAGTTGTGAGTTTGTTGTCATTTTAACGTTCATAGCTTTGATCTTCTTCATTTTCTTAAATAAGTCCCTGTAACATTTCCTATAATAAGGGTTTGGTGATGATGTACTCCTTTAGTTTTATCTTGTCTGGGAATCACTTTATCTGCCCTTCGATTCTAACTGATAGCTTTGCTGGATAGAGTAATCTTGGTTGTAGGTCCTTGCTTTTCATCACTTTGAATATTTCTTGCCAGTCCCTTCTCGCCTACAAAGTTTCTTTTGAGAAATCAGCTGATAGTCTCATGGGAACTCCTTTGTAGGTAACCCTGCTTTTCTCTTGCTGCTTTTAGGATTCCCTATCTTTAACCTTTGACATTTTAATTATGATGTGTCTTGGTGTGGCCCTCTTTGGGTCCAACTTGTTTGGGATTCTCTGTACTTCATAGACTTGTATGTCTATTTTCTTCACCAAATTAGGGAAGTTTTCTTTCATTATTTTTCCAAATAAGTTTTCAGTTTCTTGCTCTTCCTCTTCTCCTTCTGGAATCCCTATGATTCAGATGTTGGCACTTTTAGAGATATCCCAGAGTCTTCTCATGCTCTTCTCATTTTTTTGAATTCTTGTTTCTTCATTCTATTCTGGTTGATTTTTTATTTCTTTCTTATGTTCCAAATTATTGATTTGAACCCCGGCGTCCTTCCCTTCACTCTTGGTTTCCTATGGATTTTTCTTTATTTCACTTAGTGTAGCCTTCATTCTTCCCTTATGCTTTTGCTGTATTCAGTGAGTTCTTTGAGCATCCTTATCACCAGTGTTTTGAACTCTGCATCTGATAGGTTTGCTATCTCCATATCGCCTAGTTCTTTTTCTGGGTTTTTGTTCTATTCTTTCATTTGGGCCATATTTTTTTTTTTTTGGTCTCCTCGATTTGGCAGCCGCCCTATGTTTGTTTCTGTGTATTAGGTAGAGCTGCTTTGACTTCCTGTCTTAGTGCACCTGTTAAATTGTATGGGGCAACTTAACAGGGTGTGGCAACTCACTTCACTACTTCATGGCTCTGTATGTGGGGGAGGGGTCGGAGAAGGGACAATGCCACTATCTGGCTGCTGGAGGCCTGCTCAGTTCTTGCCCTGTTTCCAGTCAAGTCACCCCCTTCCCATATGCGACTGTCGCCCCTCTAGCTGCTGCCCCAGTGGTGGTTCCCAGAGTAGGTGGGTGTGCATTCATTCTAGAACTGTGTGGGCCCTTTAAATGGACTCTCCCAAGAGATTGGCAGTTTTTTCCACCACCCCAACCTGCACTGGTTTTTACAGCCAGAAGTTATGAAGCTTTATTTCCCAGCGCTGGAACTCTGGGCTGCATGGCCTGACCTGGAACTGGGATTGCTCACTCCAAGGTACACCTCCCAATTTTATACACCACACATGAATGTGGGACTGTCAGTTCCTCTGGCCGCCACCGCCACTGACTCACCACCATCACACTGCATCCTCTCATCCCAGGCTCCCTGTCTCTGCCCCTCCTATCCGTCTGGATGAATATGGTTTCCTTAAATACTTGGTTGTTAGACTTCCATACAGTTCAATTTTCTGGCAGTTCTGGGTGTATTTTGTTTTGAGCTTGGTTGCAATCCTTCTTATGGTTGTGCAAGGAAGTGAAGTGTGTCTACCTACACCTCCATCTTCACCAGAAGTCCTATTGTTTATTACAATATTTTCTCTACTTTTGTGTATGTTCAAACATACACAAACCTATTTCCATACTTTAAAAAAATCATGTATGATGCCTACTGAATTAGATATTATAATCACCAAGGATGGGGCCTAGGCATCTATAGTTTTGACAAGTTCCCATGTGATTATTTTGAAACCAATCAATCCTGGTGTGAAAAATCCACAGTCAGAGACCACTGCTCTGTGTATAGTTCTCTTAATTTAACTCCCTCAGGGGGAGGGGATTTGCTTGCAGCCCAACAAGAAAAGTAGTAAAGAATAAGATGCAAATATGAACACTTAAAAAGCTCATTATTCTGATGCTACTTAGCAGAGAAGCAAACAGTCCTATATGCTATTAGAAACTGAAATCATCATTATTTTACAGAATAAGACAACTTTTGATATTAATAATGAAGACCTGGAAGCATTCAGAGAGGACTGAATTGTGTTCAGTAAATGCTAAGACATGTAGAGGTAAATACTGACTTTAGAAAATAACATTTTAAGAATGGTCCAATAGTAAAACCTCAAATATTGAGGAAATCTTATTAATCAGGTTAGATAGAGTCTTCTAATTTTTTTTCCATTTGAGTTTTATAAACAAAACTCTACTTTGCAACTAAGGAAATGTAACAGGATATAAACTTCCTGAAGCAAGCATCAGACAAAGAAACATTTGGAGGGACAGGGAAACAGAAATGGAGGAATTTTTGTTTTTTAAATTACAATCTCTTCTAAGCTAATTGTCTTTTCTTAAGTCAATTTTTTGAAGTTATATTTACATATAATATTTTAAGCATATCAACTGAATGCTTTTAACAAATGAATGCACACACCTGCGTAACCACCACCCCAATCCATATAAGGTACGTTTCAACCTCCCCAGAATTCTGCACCCCTTTGCAGTCAGTCCCAACACCCCCAATACCTGTCTTGCTCCAGGAAACATTAATGTGATTTCTGTCACTGTTGATTAAGTTTTGCCTCTAGAATTTCATATAAACAGAATGACCATGTATGTCCAATTTCCTTTTCTCAGCACCGTAACTACAAGATACAACCATGTTGATGCATTTTATTAGTAGTTTATTCCATTTTATTGCTGATTAGTATTCATTATGTGAATATACCAAAAATTACTTATTCATTTACCTGTTGCTTTGTGTTTGGGGCTATTATGAATAAAAACGCACAAGTCTTTTTATGGGCATGTTTTCATTTCTCTTGGGTAAATATCCAATGCTGGGCCATATGTTAAATATATGTTTAACTTTATAAGGAACTGCCAAACTCTTTTCCCAAGTAGTTCCACCATTTTATACTCCCAATAGCAATGTATGAGAATGCCAGTAACACCCAAGACTTTGACTTACAAATTAGTAGAGAGGAAATGCTCTTTCTCTCTGAATGGTTTCATCTCTTACTGGCTCATTGTTTCGCCTGCTGCTTAAGGAGCTTCACCTTGAATTTATGTAAACCTTTCCCAATACAGTTTAAAACCATTTTAAGCTTCAGTTAGCATTAATATTAATCATTTTAATATACTGTTAATTAATTATATATAATTAACAGTTTATATCATTAATACACTGTTATTAAAACTAAAATTTTAAGCACAAGATATTTTTCCCTACACTTATAGTAAAAAAACAGCAATTTGCTTATTTCTAAAACAGCACTTATTTATGTTCCTTCCTACTAAGTAGGCAATGACTGTTCTTGAATCCTTGACCATTCAACGTCTTAGCAATTTTTGTGGTTCACCCTTTGGAAAGTAGACTTTGTGTGGAAGTCACTGCCCGGTTCATGAAAGAACAGGTTAGTGATAAAGAGCTCTTGCTTAAAGAGGCAGGCAGACCAGCATGCGAATCGTGGATTCTTCCCATGGGCCCATTCTTTAATAAAGAAAGCCTTGGTTTCCTCATGTATAATCTTGAGGGGTAGGAGTCATAATTATACATATCTCATATGATTGTTCTGAGGACAATGATCTCATGTATGTAAAGCCGTTGGCAATGTTCCTGGCCCATATTTATTGCTCAATAAATGGAAGCTTTAAAAAAGATGTATCCCAATGTGACTGAAGAAAGAAGTCATCATAAGAAAAATAGGGATGTGTTCCAGAATATAAATTCCTTCCCCTCCTTGCTTTGACCAGGAGCATGTTCTCTCTCTCAGCTTGGAAGTCAGGGAGACTTCCATTTCATTAGCTTCCAATAAGCACCATCCTCCTCAAAGTCATCCCCTTCCCCACTTCCCTCCTGCTGGGGCTGGCTAGAGGTTCCACCCTTCTCTCAGCTGGTTCCGGTCTAGCTCACCTGCTCAGAAGCCTCAGCTCTTTCTACTAATCTCATGCTGAAACATCCTGCTTCCTTCCATAACTCAACCTTAACCTCCCACATGCTCAGGAAACTGACAAACCAACCTATGGGCTGACGGATTAACATGAGTCTGCTAGTAGACCCCAGCCTCAACCATAATAGGACAATAAGAAAAAACTCACTGGACTCACGCTTGAAATTCCAGAAAGTCATTTTTAAGTTTAATTTTCCAAAGACATGAACCATAAGGAAGGTAAATTCCCTAGTCTCAGGCTTTCAATTTAAAGACCATTTGGTTAAATGTTTCTCTTTATACAAGGACCTTTAGGGAGTAGGCAGAAACAAGTCCATCAGGAGGTGAGTGAATCATACCAATAAATAAGTTAATTTAAGAAACGTAATGTGTTTATGTATATCTAGCAAACAGAGCAACCAGCAAAACTCAGGCTGAATTAGCATCATGACTGCAAGTGACTACTTATTTGAATACCACATAAAGGCATATCTTGTTACCCTTGCCTTTGTGTGTTGTGTCCTTTGTCCTGTGGCCTTAGCTCCAACTTCAGGTCAAGGATGGATGATGCATAGCAGAATGAATGAGAGGAGGAAGGTGGCTTATGATACGGCAGGACTGAGATAAAGTCATGTTAGCCTTAGTTCAAGACCTTCCTGTCAGATACCCTACAAGGTATCAACTGAAGGGATCGGCTGCCATCTCTATCAGTTCACTGAGTTCCCTTAGCCAGAACTGGTGAAGGTGTGAGACGCCAAGTTTGACATTAAATACTGAAAATAGGGCCAAAGTAGGAGTGCTCTTTAGGCGTCTGATGCTCTGCCCCTGGGTCAGTTGAGTAACATGGAGGAGAAAGAATAACAGAAAATTTGGGTGAATTATTTTGATGAGCTATGAGAGTTTAAAATCAATACCCTTGACATTTTGACATGCTAATCTATTTTTCTTTGGTTTTCGTCACAGAAAGGCATACAGCAAATGAGGAAGAATCAAGATTCCTCTTAAAGTGCTCAAATACTCACCAGATTTTTCTCTTGAAATATTTACCAATTTAACAACAAAATTTAAATTTTTGTCAGCTGTGTTTCTAAAAATGGGTAGTGTCTTAGATCAAAATTTCTTGTCTTAGTTCAAACTAATAAGTATATGTCCGTAGCAAACATTTTTAAGCCATTTACTCAAGTGGAAAATGTGGGTGCTTGGTTTGTTTTTTCATTTTCTTTTTATATGTAGCATTTTCTCATTTTTCAATAGTTAGCAATAACATTCTAAGGATTTCTTTCCTTGATAACTGTGACAAGTTACCTAAGATTGGTCACATCTTCTCCTTTGGTTTATATGAGTATCACAATTAATACTGTCTAGGCTTATCCTACAAAATAGCAAATTCGGTGTATATCACTTGTAGTTTATCTTTTAAGGAGAATTACATTATTTTAGGATCCCTTCTTTCTGTTAAAAAACATATTTCCAAAATTCAGGTGTTTCTTTCTAAATAACTGTCATTCATTAAAAAATATTTTGTCACAATTTATAAAAATAGTTTCCAAGTAGACAATCGTAAGACTACTCATTCTTTGCTCACTTATTTTATAAATAAAATAAAGAGGGTTAGGAGACAGTAGAAATAATGTAACAAGCACCAACTATATGCCATCCACTGGGCCAAACATTACTTACATACATCAACTAGATAATGCTCACAACATGTTATGGACAATGATAGGTGCCATTACCTTAATTTATATATAAGGAAACTAAAGCTTAGAGAACAAAAATGCCCCGGTCACATGGACAAAAAGGAAATTTGTTATTAAAAAATAATAAAATTGATTCAGTAACAACTTACAGAATCACAAGTTCTATTAAGTTGTATTATTCTTGCTATTATTGAAAGCACATAGTTATCATGTATGTGACATAAATGATTATTGTTACATAACCTTAGACTGGAAGGGAATTATCCATGGAACGTCTAATACCCTCATTTTCCACATGAGGAAGTTAAAGTTCATGGAAGTGAAATGACAAACCCACAGGGACTCAGCCAGTTCACTGAATTTCAGAATCAATCAGCAGATGTACACTGTGTGCCTCCAGTGAACACAGGTTCTTCAGACGTTGGCAATTTATCCACAGTTTCCTTCCCTCGTTTATCATATTGTAAAACTGCCATGTTCATGGCCTAGACCCATCCTTGTTTCTTCACGTGATGTTGCCTCCCTATCTCTGTAGAACCAACAAATGGCATATTTCTGTTTAGTTTTGCAGGTGCCTGTTTGTTTACATTGTGAAATAGTAACCATGGTAGCTTTAATGTTGTCAGTTATCAAGCCTGTCAATATTATTGTGTAATGGTATCACTGAAGTTGTCAGTTACTATCCTTCCTTGTGTTTATATTTAGCAGGGACTGTTAAGGGTGTGATTATAGGACGTAAACAAGCTCCACCCAGAGTGAGCTGGAATGACTAAATGATTGCCCGGGGACCTAGGTTGCCCAATGCATATTGCACTCGGAAATGAAAATATCCAGCATAGACAACTTTATGATAACTATAAATTTGGCTTCCTACTATTATCACTTCAAACCAAATTATATATGTTTGATGAGGCATAATTTCTTATTAGATCTAGAGAATACCAGGGTAGAATACATCATGATGGAATTATGATTTGCATTTTAATTAAGTTTTTTTTCATTCCCCAATACTGGTTAATGAAATAAATTCAACTGTAGTTATACAAATAAATAGGGGGAAACGTAGGACAAAAAAGAAACAAATTATACTGCTCACCATAAATACTTTTTATAATAGTAAACATAGTCGTTGATGTTGTTTTTGAAGGTGGGGGGCGGGGTGGGGGGGTTGCTGCTCCAGACTGAGTTTATTCAGTAATTCACTGACATTAACATCAAGGACCTAGATTCTTTCTCTTTCCACAGTTCCATGGCTGATGTTTATCCTCAGGTTGGTAGCAGCCTGGCTGTAGCCATTCCAAGAGTTACATGCAGAAATGACAATGTCTAGAGGAAAAGGAAAAAGGGTCTCTTCTGTGATCCTTCCTTTTTTTGTTTTTGCATTTTGTTGTTGCTGCTGTTGTTGGTATGTGAAATAATTTTAATGAATCTATCTAGAGCCATTACACAAATTCCCCTTTTACAATTTTTTTAGCATTTTTTTTTTTTTTTTTACCTTTTCATGAATCCTCTTTCTGCAGCCTTATGGTGATCGTTTCTGAAAGACAGATGTCTGACTCTGGATTTTGGCATCTCTGATTAGAGATTTAAAATACTGAATTGATCAGCCCTGTCATGATTCTCTAAAATTTTATTTTCATTACCTCTATGCAAACTCTGCATGTAGATCAATGTTCCTCATTTCTGACAAAGAGAATGTGTTGAAACCTTTCCAACACAATATCATTAGTGAAGTGGAGAGGGAATTTAGTGTAGAGGACTTTGATTTGTTCCATTCTGCTTGCTGTATTTCTCCCTTTTCTCCATTCAACACACCCATAATTCAGACATTAGGAATAAATGTTTCTAATAAGAGATGTCATAGAATGTATGAAGTCGTAGCTGGAATTGCCTCTGACACATCTTGTCTGTACTAACTATGCCATTAGCTACATAAGACTGTAATATAAATAATAGAAAACTGAGTTACCTGAATAATGAGCAATTTCTCCTAAATCCTAGCCACTTTTAATTAATTCTGGTGAGTACTTAACTTCTAACTATAGTATTTATTGTCTGGTCATTTTTCTGAATCACAATTATGTTTTAGAGTACATAAACAATTAGAATTTCATAAAGGTTAAAGAGTCAGGTGGAATAAACCAGTGGAAACAAGGTGATATAATTTCAAATATTAAAAGTGGTATTTGCCACACTGACAGACAGTTCTCTCTTTTTTTAAATGGACAAAAAATGGCAAATATCCTTGTTATAAATGGCTTGAGGGCCAGGCAGTGTATTGTTTTTCTAAAGTATTTAAGTCATCAGAGCAGTAGCAGGAGGTTAGTATCTAGTGTTGCTTTAATAGCTGTAGGCAGATCAGGATGATCTTAGATTTGCCTTTCAAAACATTTTCACAAGGGAAAATACTAAGAAAAAATTAAAAAGAAAAGTTTTAGAGTATGCATAAAATAAGCAGAAATAAGATTTATACTCTACCTCTGTAAGGGTATTGAATATCATTTCAATTTTCAAATATTGATACAACTGTCATATTATTTTCACATTGTGACAGTTTTGAGTTTTCTTCACCTGACTTTTATCTCATGGAGCATTGTGACTGTTAAACTAATATTTATTCATGATTTATGCTGCCTGAGCTCAAATTTTGGAACAAAATTAATAAATCATGTGTTGATAGAATGGCAGAGATTATAGACAATTTGATGAACAAGTTCTTTGTGATTGGTACCATTTATTCCTACTTTTAGTTTATGGAAATTTTCTACTTAAGATATAAAAACTCTTAGGAACTTCTGGGAAATATATAAATTCATTTTCTTGCCTGATATACTCCAAGATGGGCTGAAGCCAGGCTGGACCAACCCATATGGATATGTGGTCAGCTCACCCTTTAAAATATAATTAGCAAAGAATATCATATAGTTTGACTTCATAGCGCAGAAAAAACTCTAATTCAAGACCATCCTGCCACAGTTTATATCCATTTGTTCTTGCTTTTTTCTTAGAGGAGCTTTAGAGAATAACTGAGTACCCTCTGTGGAACTATAACTAACCTAGGAGACAAAGGTTCATTGGAAATTAGTCCAGGGAGCAGTGCTGGTTGGAAAAGCAAGCGGGGCTAGCGGTCTGTTAGCTACGGAGTTGCTTTCCATGGTGGTATAGTAGCCGCAGCTTTAAGAACACCCAGGAACTAACTCTCTTTGCTATAGCTACTGTGGGGATGAAGACCATTCTCAGCAATTAGACTGGCAACATCCCAGAAAATGTCAGCATCACTGACGGGCTGCACAGCTATTGTGAAGGGCCCCAGAGGCACCCTGCGCAGGGACTTCAATCACATCAACGTAGAACTTACTTTCCTTGGAAAGAAAAAGAAGAGGCTCTGGGTTGACAAATGGTGGGACAATAGGAAGATACTGGCCACCGCTGGCACTGTCTGCAGTCCATGTCAGAACATGATCAAGGGTGTTACCCTGGGCTTTGGTTGCAAGATGAGGTCTGTGTCCGCTCACTTCCCCATTGAAGTTGTTATTCAGGAGGACGGTTCTCTTGTTGAAATCTGAAATTTCTTGGGCAAAAAATACATCCACAGGGTTCAGATGAGGTTAGGCGTTGCTTGTTCAGTATCTCAAGCCCAGAAAGATGAGTTGATTATTGAAGGAAACAACATTGAACTTGTATCAAATTCAGCTGCTTTGATACAGCAAGCCACAATAGTTAGAAACAAGGATATCAGAAAATTTTTGGATGCTATCTATCTTTCTGAAAAAGGAATAGTTCAGCAGGCTGATGAATGAGATCTAAGTTGTCCAGCTATAGAAACAGCAAGATGCCAAGTGATTCCTCCAACTTATTTGTGATATTTTAAAGATTCAATAAAAGCTACATATTGGGGGAAAAAAGAACACCCAGGAATTATTTTCTATATTTACATAAGGTGTGATTCTTTTTAAAATAAACTTATTTTTAGAAGTCTTATAATTATGGAAAAATTACAAAGATAGTACAGAGGGTCCTTATATACCTCCTACCTAGCTTCCCCCCATTATTAACATCTTAGCAAACTGGACTATCTAGGAGAAATGAATAAATTTGTAGAAACACACCTTTCTAAGACTGAATCATGAAGAAATAGAAAATCTCAATAAACTGATTACTAGTAAGGAGATTGAACCAGTAATCAGAAACCTCCTGACAAATAAAAGTCCAAGACCAGATGGCTTCACTGGCGAACCATACCGAACACTCAAAGAAGAATTAATAAGAATCCTTCTTAACCTCTTCCAAAAAACTGAAGAGGAGAGAATGCTTCCAAGCTCATTTTACAAGGCCAGTATTACTCTGATACCAAAGCCAGAAAAGGATACCACAAGAAAAGAAAATTACAGGCTAATATCTCCAAGGAACATACATGCAAAAACTTCAACAAAATATCAGCAAACCAAATTCATCAGTACATTAAAAGGACCATGGACTATGATTAAGTGGCATTTATTCCAGAGATGCAAGGATGCTTCAACGTTCACAAATTAGTCGAAGTGATATACCGTGTTAACAAAATTAAGGATAAGAATCATATGATCATCTCAAATAGATACAGAAAAAGCATTGACAAAATTCAACATCCTTTTACGATAAAAACTATCAACAAAGTGGGCATATGGCAACCATACCCCAACATAATAAAGGCCACAGATGATAAGCCTACAGCTTATTCAACAGTGAAAAAAATGAAAGCTTTTCCATCATACCCAACAGTGAAAAGCTGAAAGCTTTTCTTCTAAGATCAAGAACAATTTTTATTCAACATAGTATTGGAAGTCCTAACCAGAGCAGTTAGGCAGGAAAAAGAAGTAAAAGGCAACCAAATTGGAAAGGAAGAAGTAAAGCTGTCACTGTTTGTGGAAGACATGATTTTATATATAGAAAACCCTAAGGTCTCCATACACACAACAAAAACTGTTAGAAGTAATAAACTTAGTAAAGTTACAGGATACAGTTTAATATACAAAAGTCTGTTGCATTTCTATTTGCTAACAGCAAACTATCATAAAGAGATATTAAAACCAAAGCACTAATTAGAAAGAATACTGTATTTTGCCATGTATAAAGCTCACCATTTTGTCCAAATTTTTGAGGGAAAAATAAAGATACACATTATACATGGGTATAATGATTACAAACCACGGGTATAAGAATCCTGTGAATAATGCACAGAAAAATGTGGATGCACATTATACACAGGAGTGTATTATGCACAGCAAAATATGGTATATATACACCCCTATGTTCATTGCAGCATTATTTACAATAGCCGAGATCTGGACACAACCCAAGTACCCATGACTAGATGAGTGGATAAAAAAGTTGTGGTGCCCTGGCCAGGTAGTCATTGGTTGGAGCATTGTCCCATACATATAAATGTCACAGGTCAATTCCCAGTTGGGGCACATACCTGAGTTGTGGTCTCAGTCTCTAGTCAGGGTGCATATTGGAGGCACCTGATTGATATTTCCATTTCACATTGATGTTTCTCTGTCCCTCTCTCTCTAAAGTCAGTGGACATGTCCTCAGGTGAGGATTTTTGAAAAACGCTGTGGTATAGTTATACAATGGAACACTACTCTGCCATAAAAAAGAAATCTTACGTTTTGTGACAGCATGGATGGACCTAGAGAATATTATGCAAAGTGAAATAAGATAGTCAGAGAAAAACAAATACCATGTGATCTCACTTATATGTGGAATCTAATGAACAAAATAATTTAACAAATAAAATAGAAACAGAAGCGTAGATACATAGAACGGACTGACAGCTGTCAGAGGGGTGGGGTTTAGGGGCTGGGTGAAAAAAAGTGAAGAGATTAAGCAAAAAAAAAAATCTATTTTTCTACTCTACTTCATTGTTAGAAGGGAGCTCTTAGAGATGACAAAGTTGGCATTCACCCAGGGCAATTGCACACTGTGGTCCCTTCTGCACCTCACCCAACTTCCTTTATTTTCCCTCATCTGGACATGATGCCTTCTTATTGATTGGATTTGCCTGCAAACTGTGGTAGTTAATAATGATTAAGATAGATCAATGCATAATAAGTCCTCATTTGTTTGTCTGAACAAGTAGGCTGGTTTTTGTACTTCCTGGCCAAGGAACCAGGAGACCCGCTGTGTTCCTTGAAGCAGCAATTCTCCTGTTGGAATGTGCAAGGCCTGTCCAGAAAAAGTCCAGCCATTGTTAATACAACAAGAATGGTTTATACAAATGACATCAATGTTACCTGGCAGTCAGGGAGAGTGGACTGGAATGTACATGCATGAACAACGATGACCTCACTGTACTGGTTAGTGGGGGTGGTAGAGTCCATTGAGTGAGCATGTGTACTGTGTGGCTGTCGCATTCAAAATGACTGAGCGGGTAGAACAACGAATCTGCATCAAATGTTGCGCTAAGCTTGAATATTCCCCTGTGGAAAGTATTCGGATGATTCAGAAGGCTTTCAGGGATGATGCAATGAGTGCGGTGCAAAGAAATGTGTGGCACAGACGCTTCAGAGTCACAGCAAAATCAAGACCATGTTAACTGTGTTTTTTGATTGGGAAGATGTTTTCCCTCATGAGTACACCCCTCCAGGCCAAACAATTAATAAGGAGTGCTACCTCAATTATATAAATGTCTAACCACTATGCTGTACAGCTGAAACTAATATAAAATAATAATTAAATGTCAAAATAATTAAATAAATAAATTCTAATGGATAATAAAAGACTTGAATGTAAGACTGAAACCATAAAACTCTTCGAAGAAAAATAGGCAATAAGTCCTTGACATCTGCCTTGGTGATGATTTTTTGGATCTGACTCCAAAAACAAAGGCAACAGAAGCAAAAATAAGCAAGTGGGACCACATCAAACTGAAAGCTTTTATGCGGCAAAGGAAATCATCAACATAAAAAGACAACCTACTGAATGAGAGAAAATATTTGTGAATCATATCTGATAAGGGATTAACATGCAAAATATATAAAGAGCTCATACAATTCAATAGCAAAAAAAACAATCTGATTAAAAAATAGGCACAGGATCTGAATAGACATTTTTTCCAAAGAGGACATGGAGGTGGCCAGTAAGTACATGTAAAGATGCTCAGCATCACTTGATCATCAGAGAAATGCAAATCCAAACCACAATGAGGTATCACCTGCTCCAGGGTTGCTAACTGTCTTGCTGTGTGAATCTGAATAGTAAGTATATGATCTCTGCATCTTTGTTTCTCCATCTGTAAACAAACAGATGGGTTAAAAAATATCATTGGTGTAAGTGAAGACAGGAGAAGTTGTGAGAGTGAGAGAAAGATAGGGAATTGGGGACCAGAAGAGAACTGTTTTTTAAAAGAATCTGGCCCTGGCTGGTGTGGCTCAGTGGATTGAGCACCAGCCTGTGAACCATAAGGGTCGCTGGTTCAATTCCCCAGTCAGGACACATGCCTGGGTTGCGCGCCAGGTCCCCAGTAGGGGGTGTGCGAGAGGCAACCATGCATTGATGTTTCTCTCCTTCTCTCTCCCTTCCCCCTCTCTAAAAATGAATAAATCTTTAAAAAATAATAAAAAGAATCTGACTAAAATCTCAAATGTACTCATTGTAACAACGTAGAAACCTCAGAAACAATCTCCAAAATATATGCGAGAACTTGGCAGAGGGTAGACGACATTAAAAATAAGTGAGAACAGGAAGGATTATTTAATAAATGATTTAGCCCTCATTATGAAAAAAGAAAAATAGATTAATGCCTTACCTCATATAAATGGATAATTCTAAATGGATTAAGGGCCTGAATGCATAAAGTAAACTTAAGGAATTATTAGAAGGAAGTACAGGAGCATATTTTTATGTCTGCAGGGGAGAGATTATTTCTCAGTCAGTACACTAAATGGGCAGTTCATAAAGGGAAAGATTACATTAAGAAGTAAAACTCTTTTATGCAAAAGCCACTATAAAGTTAAGACACAAACCCTGGACTGGAAAAATATATTTCAACACATAAAAGAGCAAATATGTTGGTTTCCAGACTATATAGTTGGAGAATCCTTACAAATCAGTATAAAAAAGACAAACAACTAACTACAAAAATGAACAGCAAAGGGTACCTTCAGACAGTAGGCAAAGGAGATTTCAAGGACCAATAAATATGAGAAGAGATGCTATCCTTACTAACAAATAGGAGAAATGCTTACTAAAACAGATGCCATTCCTCACCCATCAAAATGGCAAAAATAAAGTGTGACTGTTCACCTGTTGGGCAAAATGAATGGAATGGAGAATTTTCCCAGCTTACTGGGCATGCAGTCTAAATACCGCTTTAGAAAGCAAGTTGGCAACATCTGGTAAAGTTGAAAATGTGATCTAGGAAGAAGTTGTTTTACCCTTAGACATATTCCCTAGAAAAGCCTTTGCAGCAGAAGCCCTGTACAAGGACATTCACCAAAGCATTCTTTGTCATGGCAAAACCTAATGTTTGTTAATGGAGGAAAAATAAAATAAATTATGCTAGGCTCATATTTTGTTTCCTTAATTGCTGTGTTCCCAGCCACCAAACAGTACAGTTCCAGGGACATTGTTGGTGCACATAAATATTTATTAAATGAATAAATATGGAGAAACGATCACAGCAGTTAAAAATGAATACAGGGTAGGTGGAGCAAAAGTAGGTTTACAGTTGTTTGTATGAGAAATAATACAATAATAAATAATAATACAAGAATAAACTGTTTTCTTTCCAGTTGTATGCACAACTGTAAACCTACTTTTGCCCCACCCTGTAAACTAGATCAATGTGTATCAACATGGATAGATTTCAGACACAGTGTTGGGTGAACAAAATGATCTTGGAATATGTATGTTATGGTACAAATTTAATATACATAAAACAATAGTGTGTATTGTTTATAAATACCTATAAAGTAAAGGGAAGACAGTAGAAATAAAAAAAATATGGTAGATGAAATTTTTAAAATTTATTTACTGGGTTTAAAAGTCAAGTTAGTCTTATAAACCACAGAACAAAAAGACAAGAAGATGAAATATACAAGAGAAAACTTATTAAGCAGGGACACCCAATCTTAGTAGTCCAACTTCTCATTAATAAGTGCTCCAGGAAAAAAAGTGGGGACAACTGTAATAGTGTAAACAATAAAATATAATTTTCAAAAAAATAAGTGCTCCAAATAAAGACAAGAAGAGGTATGTTTTTTGAAGAGATTAATAATAGCTAACATTTTACCGAGTGCCTATTATATGTCAAGCACTGTGCTGTGTTTCATATGTATTATTTCATTTAATCTTTAAAATAGTCCAATAAGGGTAATACTCTTATTACTTCCATTGATAGATGAGGAAACTAAGTCACGGAAGGTTGAATAACTTGCTCAGAATTACATGACTAGTAACAAATGGAGCATAGATTAGATCCTAAATCTTACTGATCCAAAAACCTGTGAGTTTAGAAAATATGAGCACATTTTTGAAGAAATAAACTAATTACTAAGTATAATAGCAATATCCAGAGAAGTATTCTAATGTAGCTCATTCTCCCAATGTACTTTCTACATGTGATATATTTTTTTTTTATCTCTTAACAATTTGGAGATCATACATGTGTTATATATTGTTTGGTAATCTACTTTTTAAGTTTAAGAATAAATGAATACTATTCCATATGATTCAGTATTCTTCGGCATTATCAATTTTAATGTCTGCTTGGTATTAATTTATTCAATCAGTATTTATTGTTGTACAAGGCACTTTTCTAGACATTTTTACTACATAAGGGAACAAGCAGGCGAAAATCCTTGAATTTGTGGAGCTTACATTTCACTGGCAGGGAAACAGCAATAAACGTAGTGAGTGAAGCATATATTATGTCGGGAGCTGACACGTACTCCAGGATTAAAAGATACGGCGGCACACGGGTCAGGAGAGCTAGGAGAGCAGTAGGGTGATGGAAGTTTTCATTGAGAAAAAGACATTTGGGCCAAGCCTTGATAGAGTAAAGGAGTAATCTAGGTGGGTACCTGGGGGGAAGCTCTTATAAAGTTGAGATACAATTCATGTACCATAAAATGTACTCTCTTATTAAAGTGTACAGTTCAGTGGCTTTTAGTATATTCACAAAGTTGTGTGACTATCACCAGTATCTAATTCAATAACATTATCATCATGTCCTAAAATACCCTGTGTCCTTTAGCAGTCACTCGCCACTGCCTTCTCCCATAGCCCCTGGACACCGCTAAACTGTGCTTTACCCAGGCTGGACATTTCGTGTAAATAGAATCATGTAATGTGTGGCTTCTTGTGTCTGGCTTCTTCCACTTATGTCTACAAGGTCTATCCAGGTTGTAGCATGTACCATTACGTCATTTCTTTTATGGCTGAATAATTATCCTTTGTGTAGATATACCACATTTTGTTTATTCCCTTCATCCACAGATGAACATTTGATTTAGTTCCACTCTTTGGCTATTATAACAATGCCACTTTGAATATTCATGTACAAGTTTTTGGGTGAGAATATACATTTTTAATTCTACTGGGTATGTGCTAGGAGTAGAATTGCTGGGTCACATGGTAACTGTATATTTAACTTTTTGAGGAACTCCCAGATTGTTTTCCCAAGTGGCTACGCCAGGGAGAAAGCATTTAAAGCACCAGGAACAGCCAGTGAAAGGCATGCCCACGGCATAGCAGGGAGGCTACTGTTGCTGGAATGGACCGAGGGAACCAAAGATGGAGTCAGAGAAATGATGGCAGCAGGGCTAGAATGTGAGGGCCCTTTATGTCATGGCAAAAACATTGGCCTTTTATTCTAGAGACGTGGGGAGCCATTGGAGGGCTTTGAGCAGAGGGATGATGTGACCTGCCTTCATTTTTTAAAAGACTCATTGTGGCTGCCATGTGGAGAATAGACTACAGAGGAAAGAAGATTAGGAGATCATTGTAGTGATTTAAGCAAGAAATAACAATGGCTTAGAGTAGGGGGAAAGCAGTGGGGACAGTGAAAGTGGTTAGATTCTGGATATGTTTTGAAAGTGCAGCCAACTAGATTTTCTGATGGATTTGGTGATAGTGGTAAGACAAAGAAAAGAATCTAGAATAGCTACAAGTCTTCTGGCTGCCTGAGCCTCTGGAAGGGTGCAGATGCCATTGACTGAGATGGAGATAACTGCAGGTAGAGTGGTTTTCGTTGGGGGTGGTGGGTTCAGGAGTTAGGCTTTGACGTGTTAAATTTGAGAAGTCTCTACTCAGCCACAAAATGCTAAATGAGCAACTGGCTATGTAAGTGTGGATTAGAGGAGAGAGACCTGGGATGGAGATATAAATTGGGGATTAACCATGTTGAGGATTCGGAAGGGATGTGAGTATAGATAGAGAGGAAAAGAGGACCCTGGACTAAACCCAGGGCTTTCTAGCATAAGATGGTAGTGAGAATGAGGAGAACTGAAAAAGGGTATCCATGAGGTGGAAGGAAACCCAATCATGTGTCTTATCCTGGAAGCCAAGTGAAGAAAGTGCATCAAGATGGAAGAAGACAACAATTAGCTAAATACTGCAGAGAAGTCAAATGAGATGAGGACTGATGATTGACTATTGGATCTAGCAACATGAAGATAACTGACCTTGACGAGCAGTTTCTTTGGAGTGGCGGTGGCAAAAGACTGATTGCATTGGCTGTCAGGGGCAAAGAAACTCTTGAGGGTAATGGGTAGGTTCATCACCTTAATTGTGGTAATGGTCTCACAATGCATATGTATATCAAAACTAATCAAATTATGCACTTTAAATGTGTGCACTATAGAGTACTTCAATTAGACCTTAATAAAGCTAAAAAAAAAAAGAGAGAGATAATGGGAAAAAAGAAATGAAGAAACTCCCTTGTGAGGAAATTTGCTGCAAGGGGATCAGAATAATGAGGTAGCGGCTACAGAGGAAGTGGAGCAGAAGAGGGAGCTTTTTCTTTTGTGGTGGAAGAAATAACCATGTATGTGTGTGCTGCTGGTAATGAATGGTTCAGGAGAGAGAAATTGATGATGTTAACGAGGAGGAAGTTGCTAGAGCACCTGAGCCTGAAGGGGGATGGGATCTAGCGCACAAAAGGAGAATGCAAGGCACAGGTGGTTCGTGATGGTGACAAGTGGAGAGGTAGAGACCACGTGTATAGATTCCAGTAGGGGAGGAGACAGGGTGGTAGGAGTCTGTGGATATTTTCTTAGGATTGCTTCATTTTTCTCCATGAAGTGGGAAGCAAGGTCATCAATTGAGAATGAGGAGGGGGGAGAACATGTTGGAGGTTTGAGGGGAGAAAAAGTCAGTGTGAAATCATTGTCAAGGAGAGAGTGACAGTATGTAAAGGAATGGAGTGAGGAATGATTACAGGGCAGCATTTAAGGCTTATGAGTCTTGTTGTCCTGAGTTTTCATTCAAAGCAGTGGTGTGTTTCTCCCATGCCACATTCAGCGGCAAGGACCCAGGAATAGAGTTGGCAAAGAAACCATTGGATCATGGTTTGACCAAGAGACTAGACAAGCAAGACAGGTAAAAGAGTTGTGGGTACATGTAAGAGATTAATTATGATTATGGGCCATTTGTATAAACTGGGTTAGGAAGGAAGAAGGGACATTAAGGGGTTGAAGGAGAGGGAAAATGTTCTAGAATCAATGGACTGGAGGCCATTGGAGCCATTGGAGCCATTGAGGAAATCAAAAGATTGTTGGAGTTGGGGTACTGAAGGAAGTGAGCTGGAAAGGCAGGAGGTGATGGGTCAGACTGGAGGTGTAACACAGTAGTCCATTATATGGATGTACAGATCCTTTATCTGGTTGACCCCTTTGTAAGACCTTTAACCAGTTGACCCCATTTTAAGATAGACCTATAGGCTCATGGAAGCTACCTTCTTACTTCTACCACCTCTTGTATCTTAGTCATTGCTGCTTCTCCCTGAGATCCCAGGGATTTCTGAAGCAAGGTTTAATCTCTCCTTTCTGAGATCACTCAACCTTATTATTCTCTGTAAATACCATTGCCTTTCTGATCCCAACTCTCTATAACACCTGCCCTTATATTATGCTGGAAATTCTGTGGTTCCTTTGTGGACCAGAAGGGAAATGAGGGGAAACCAGTGCACTTGCCACATATATCCCTCCACGGTCTTCTTGAAAACTGCCTACCTTGTCATGTGTTCGTTCATTCAATGTATTATTTCTTCAAGGAGTACGGAGGTTATCAGGGTCAAAATTTTCTCTATTCCTTTGTGTGTTTCTGCACAAGCTCTAGTCTGGTATACACAGTGGATGCTCAATGAATAGATGGAGTGAGAAACTGGGCCGTTCCACCGAAGGTAGCTGCAGGGCCCTGCCATGGTCCACCCAGGGTCAGGTGAGAGGGGCTCTGAACTGTGTTTGCGGAATGCAAGTGTGCGGGTCTTGGCTCAGCTTTGTTTTATTGAGGCAGGAAGTATAGATTGCCTTCCCCCTCCACTAAAAATGATTTTGATGAGAATGAAAGGAAAATGCAGTTAGGCCAAGAAGTGGGTAACTGCAGATCACTAATAGGGATGTCCTCTCCGACCAAATACACACTTGTCCAGTTTAGGTACCCCATCCCCATAGACACATCCTCCTAAACCCACATGATATGTGGTCTCCCAATTGCTGTGACTTCAGTGACTGCCTGGACTGGGCATGTGATAACCTGCACAGCGGAAAAGATGTTCTTTTATTCTTTTGCTCCCTCACCTTCCTCAGTGGAATCAGTGTCTGAAGAGGTTATTTTTAGCCACTTTTGTCAGGAGGGAAAGGAGGAAAGGGAAAGTGAATGAGCTTGGATGTTTTGCTGCAACTTCCTATAAAGAATGGGCTTTAAAAAACATCCTTGGGGAAGATTAATTCCTTTGTCAATAAATGTCGGCAGATAATCTAGTGCCAATTGCATATGCCTGGGGAATGCGCCTGTGGAAACTCAAGGAAACTAAATCATCACGTGACTGCGGTACTTGTTTTTTCCCTCCCAAACACTGACCAGGCATCTGCCTTTACCTTCCATTTTTTAAATTGCAAAGGAAAAAGAAATGCCAAATTGTTTTTGCAACTCCAAAGGGCAAATTGGATATGTTTTGACATATGTTGAAAATAAATTATACTAAAATTTATTCACATATTCAATTATCTTTCTGGGACACAACAAACTAAATGTCAGTTTCACTCCTTGGTTCCATGTGCACCAAGCTGCTGACTTGCCTTGGAGACTTTTAGTAACTGAGTTTGACTCACAGGCAGCTCCGAGCATAGTAACCACAAGGCAGGCAGAGGCCCTAAGAACCCCTTCCCCTCATTCACACAGGTACCTCTACTCAGAAGAAACCCGCTCCCTTCCTGGCCTTTGGCCTTTGGTCACTTTCACTGTCAGTTTCCCAGGCTACTCCACAAGAGATAAAGGCTAGGGTCCTACTTGGCCCAAGGAGCATCAGGTTTTATTGGAAGCTGAAAAGCCTTGGAAACCCCGGGGGAATAAATCCCTAATTGAGACATTTTCAGCTTCCAAAGTAGAAGAAAGCAATGCTGGCCAGGCTCGTGTCCTCTCCCCACTTACAGCCCCAAAGCTCCCAGGAAGTTTCCTGTTGAAGCCGAAACAGGGGCTTTTACACTTTTCAACAGCAACCCACAGGGATAAATTTTACGAGGCAACCCCGTACACACAAACACAAAACAAAACTTACCTTTCAACGTACAATGGACTGTGGTGCTGTTTTTTCTTTTAATCCTGTTTCATTGAATTCTATATCTTTTTTTTTTTTTAAGTGCCGCTCAAGACCTTACTAAATTGATTTCACAACCTACTAATGGGTCACTATCCAGAGTATGAAAAACACTGTCCTAAGCTAGCTGGACAGTGATATAATGTGTGCCTTTGCTCCGTGGTTAACCAGTGCATGGGTGTCTACCAAGCACCTCCAAGGAGCCAGCCATGGTGCTGGGCACTTTACCTGCAGCTTCACAACCACCCCAGAAGGTCTGAGTACTCTAAGGACCCTCCTTTTACAGGTGAGACTCAGCTGAAGCAAGAAGCTTGTCTGAGGTCCCCAGCTGGCAGAGCCAGAATTCAAATGTCACCTGACTCAATCCCAGTCTTGTAACCCTGACCCTGTCTGCTCAAAGCCCAGTGGTAGCCACCCATTGCTCTCAGGGTCTAGTTAAATCTCTTACCTCTCCGGCTTTACTCTCCTCTCTTCCCTCCTTGTTTACACTACAGCTTTACAGCAACTTCCTTCAGCTGCTCTAACAGCCTGGGTCTTTGCACATTACCTCTTCCAGAACTCTCTTCTCCCTCCCCTTGGCCTGGCTAGCTCCTCACATTACTTAGGTCTCAGCTTAAACCTCATTTCTCCAGGACGCCTTCCCTGAATGCCTCTGCCAACCCCCCACAAGCAGGATAAGTGCTTCCCTATATACTCCCAGACTGGTCTTTTCTATCCCATTCTTGCACCTGCGCCCTTTTATTGTTTTGCTTTTATATCCAACGGTGTGCTGCTAAGCGTTCAACTACCAGTTCTCTGGGGAAAGGGGTGGAGGGGAGGAGTTACTTGAGCATTTGCCGGTTTCCATGGTGTAAAATACTTCCAACTGTTGCCAATTTCAAGCCATCGATATGGCGTCGCTGAACATAAAGTTGGAAAGAAATCAATGAGACGGTACAAGCTGGCCCTAGCACACTAGTGGGTTCCTGTCTTATCTTCTCTGACCTGAGGAGGGGAACAGTCACCTTTGTCTTGCTGACCACAGAATATCTCCTCAGTGAACTTTTTAAAAAGGAAGGAAGTAGCAGGCAAGAAAAGGAGCTACTATTCTGAGAAATGTTAAGGTTATCAAATGTATTGCTTCTTCACAATGGGTAAGGAAGGAATTGGAGAGAAAAGGATGAAGGCTATGTGTAATAAAAACAATAACCCACAATCACCCCTTCCTTTAGATTATAAAATGCTTCCACAAACATTGTGTCATTTGATCATTTTTGCAAAACTGTTATAAGGATAAGTGTTATTTAGTTGATGAAGAAACTATGCCACCCAAAGGTAAAATGGTCTTTACAAGGTCATAGAGTTCACACCTGAGCTAGAACCAAGGTCTCTTGAATTCTAGCCCCACATTCCTTTACTATTCAAGTGGCTTCCCATATCAACATACCTTCTCATGGTGTAAAAGAAATCAGTGAGATGGTACAAGCTGGCTCTAGCACACCAGTGGGTTCCTGTCTTGTCTTCTCTGATCCGAGGAGGGGAACAGTCATCTTTGTCTTGCTGACCACTGAATGTTAAGGTGGACATATGCAGGAATTGAGTAGGGAGTGTGATGATGCAGGGAAGGAGGAAGACTGTCCAGGCCTGATCAGTATCGTATGTGCCTATGTGCACATGTAACACAGATTATTGAGAACAGGATACCGAGTGAGTGACAGAGCCGAGAATGGCAAGAACCTTTAGCACAGTTGTCCGTCGTTATCCTTGGGGTGTTGGTTCCAGGACCCCCGAGGATACCAAAATCTAGGATGCTCAAGTCCATTATGTAAAATGGTGTAGTATTTGCATATAACCTAAGTACATCCTCCCGTATGCTTTAAAGATTTTATTTATTCAGTTTTTAGAGAGAGGGAAAAGGAGGGAGAAAGAGGGAGAGAGAAACGCTGATCAGTTGCCTCCCGTACGCTGCCTAACTGGGGAGCAAACACACCACCGAGGCATGTACCAGAAATCAAACCGGCGGCCTTTCACTTTGTGGAACAACGACCAACCAACTAAGCCATACCGATCGGGGCCTCCCATGTGCTTTAAGTCATCTTTAGGTTACTTATAATACCCAATACAATGTAAATGCTATATAAATAGTTATACTGTATTATTTAGGGAATAATGACAAGGGAAAAAAGTCTGTGCATGTTCAGTACAGATGCAACCATTATAGACCTAACTACAGAGTAATCGTGAGCAACCATGTAACTTCATATATATGTATGCGCATATATATATATATATATATCTCCTATCTGCAGTTGTTAGAATCTGCAGATGTGGAAACTGCAGACTGCAGGGCCACCTATGTTGGGAGGTGGGAGTAGTTAAGAGCAGGGGGTCAAGAATGTGATACCTGGGTTCAGATCCTATTCTACCACTTTGCTGTGTGACCTTGGCCCTGTGGCTTTTTGGGGCCATCATTTTCTACTATTAATAACAAGTTGTTTTTTTTAATGGTCCCTGCCTCAAAGGATTGTTGCAAGGATTAAATAAGATAATACATGCTAATTGCTTAAAGCAGTGCTTTAATATTGAGTGAACTCTCAATATTATTTTTATGTCTTTTATTGCCTCCTCTTTTTTTTTCCCCAATGGTTCCTGTAAGACCCTGAGGTAATTTAGCCTCCTGTATTGATTGAAATCATAGGAAAAGAAAACCTTGCCGATAGTGTAGTGCCACTAGTATTAGTAGGGATACAGTGCCACTCGGCATCTGAGCTCAGGGATGTTTTAGGAAGTGTTTTCTGAGGAAGTTTCAAATGTGTCAGAAAAACTGCTCTGGCATAGTCACAGACTTAGCAGGAAAGCCAGTGACTACTTGGGCTTTTCTTAGCGAAAGCTCTGATAATTTCCCTTCTCCATGTAAATTCACCAGTGGCTTTGCATGCCTATGACATGCTTTTCAAAGTACAATCATGAGTATAATCTACAGAGACATTAAACTACATCTAATACAAATCCTCTACCGTTTTCTCACCACGTCTGCTGTATAGTTATTTCTCTGTGTTTCATTCGTGTGTCTGTGTCCACAGCCTTCTCTTAAGAAGGTAAACCCTTTTCGGACAGAGACTTTGCTTTTTCAAACCTAGACAATACTTTTTATATTTTTAAATAGGTTTATTTTTAACAAAACTAAATGAAAGACTATTGTGGCATGAAAATTATAATGTCATTCACATTTCAGTATCCAAAAATAAAGTTTTGTTTAAAGTTTTTAAAAAGTCATTTGTTTACTATTGTCTATGGCTGTTTTCATGCTACAATGGCAGACTTGAGTAGTTGTGACAGAGATCGTTGGCCTGCAAAGCCTAAAATATCTATTATCTGGCCCTCTACAGAACAGATTTGCTGACTCCTGACCTAGAATAACTAGTAAATCCCTAAAAAGTCAAGGTTTCATCAGTAAATACTACAATGGCTATATTGAGATTTTGAATATTTTTATTGCTTCTTAAACCTTACAGGGGAACAGTGGAAAATCTGCCATTTTTTGAAAGCTGTAATTTGATTAAATCGCTAAAAATGCTCGAAGTCTTCCTCTCCATCCCTAAGAAAGCTTTGAGGGGGTTATGCAGGTCAGGCAAGAAGCGTGAGGCAGAAGACTGCAACCCTGAGCGTCAGTGAGCACCATGAGCCTGTAAAGCAGCAGTAATAACTGGTAATTGCACAGAGGGGCGAAAAATGTGAGTCGCGCAGCACAGGAAGGATGAAACAGGAAGGATGCTCTGCCTTCCCGTTTCCGCTCTCATAATGTCAACCAGTGTCTTTTTCACAGACTACTTCTGTAGGTTTTGTCAGTAATTCCTTCCTTTAAAATGGCCTCCAAGCATAGTACTGAAGGGCTGTTTAGTGTTCCTGAGCACAAGAAGGCTGTGATGTGCCTTATGGAGAAAATGAGTTACTTAAGTTTTCATTATCTACCTTATATGAGAAGATGTTCGGTAAGTTCCATTCAGACATGAGTTATAGCATTATTGGCCCTGAATTCAGTGTTAATGACTCGACTATATATTAAATAAGGAATCTTTAAACAGAAACACACATAAAACAAGGTTATGTGTTGGTCATTTAATGAAAATGTGACCAGAGGCTTGCCAGAACCTAACCCCATATTTCCCGTAGGAGTCAGTATTTACCAACTCAGTGTTCATGGCAATTTATAGAACATAACCACCTCAAATAACAAGAATCAGCTGTATTTGGATTTCCTTTCTATTAAAGTTTTAGATTTGGGGCTCAAGTACATTTAGAGCAGAGGCATCTCTGGCTGTTACAATTACAACTGTTTCTCATAATTACAATTATTTTCAAAAGACTAACAAAAACTTCTTCCAGTTCTTTCAATATAATTACAGTTCTCTATTTTATTTATTAATACCGTACCATGTTCCAAAAGGAATCACACTGCAGGTCGATCACCCAGCGTGGATGATGTAGGAAGGGGTGGGAGATAGAAAGGAAATGAAGAACAGGTAGCATCCAGAGGAGTGTTAATAAGTATTCTCCCCTCCCCGAGATCTTTCACCCACTCCGGCCAAAGAGTTTTTACCACTTAGAGAAGCTTTTCCTTTCAAATGAGGAAGAAAGAGCATGAGACGGGAGATCCCGTGGGTGAGACAGTGATTCTCGCCTTGTCCTACAGGGAAGGCTTACCCAAGGGTACAGAGCTGTCAATGAAGAAATGACAAAACATACTGCTTACATTGAGGGTCACCTGCTATAATTAACCCTAGCATAAGGTTATGTTTATTGTAGAATTGGATACTAACAGGGATTTGTGGCTGTGCTGTTATTACACATTATCCAAAAGGGGGGAACCTTCTGGCAACCTTCCTTGGGTTTTCTAAGAAAAAGAGCCATTTGCAACTTTAGTGACTAGTATATCCACAAAATTCACTTTCATTCAATGAAAGGACAATCTTAGACTTCCCCACTTCTAAAATACCTTATTTGAATAGCAAAGGAGATCACTGCATGGTTTTTCTTGTTGTTTGTAAGAAATAAGGCAAATTATTTATTTCAGCCCCTGCCAAACTGAGGAAATACTGCATTTTCTCCGCAGTAATGCACATGTGAAGTTGTTTTCCCTCAAACCAGACTCTCATTTCCTTTAATTCAGTAGGACAGCTCAAAGAACTTTCTTACCTACAGTTCTAAAGTGGCATGGGGAAAAATTAAATCATTGCACAAGATGGGAAGTACAGGAGTTGTGATGCCTAGAAAAATGTTTGATGACTCATACATATGAAGAGGCTTTGTGCACAACATGAGACTTTGGAAATTCTAAGGAAGCTGATTAAGTTCTATAAAATCAGATCAACAGAGTTGAGAATTATGCTCCCCTCTCCCCTAAATTGGTAAACTGCGAATTGAAAAAATCTGAGGTACTCTTCGGTGGCAGTGACAGCCGCTGAAATCATGAAATCTTGCAGTCATTACACTGTCTCGCCAAATCATTAAATACCAAGAATTCTTCCTGTTTCGAAATTTGAATCTTATCAAAAGAACATGCACTTTTCCTTTAAGCATCCAATTGTACTCAGTGTGATTAGGAAACTTGGGAGTTTTGGGGAATATGCTTGTCATAACCGGAGAAACCACCTACTTTGTTAACTCTGACTCTGGGGGGAGAAGGGTTTTTCACTTTTTTATTCCCCTTCATTCTGTCTCACTTCACTCTCACCCCAACCAGAATGACTGATGGCACCTTGCATCATATAGGTACTTAATCAATATCGAATAATGAAAGTGGTAGCGAGGCACAGAAAATTTGAGTCAAAAATGCAGTTAGCAGATTCTTCCACTCACTTTAGGGTACTGAGAAAAATCATACAATTCTTTGCCTTTGATTTTCTTACCTATGAAACAGAAGTGAAAAATATTCACCAGTTCTCAGGCCACGTGGCTTTGATGTACAGCTGATGGCCAGGCAGTTTGGATACATAAATTCCAGACTGCCTGGTTATTACAGCTCCTGTTTATAGATTTGCCTTCTCTAGCAAGGGTATGACTCATGTTAAATGTATGGATTTTGAATGTCAATCAGCATGTTTCTGGTGAAAAAGAAAAAAGGCAATCAAATGTTCATTTAAGCATATTGTATTTATATGGGGGAAAAAAGAGAGACAGAGTAGTATCCTGTCGGGGTCAGTTTGTCTTTCCACTGTTGACATCTGTGGCTGCCCCCAAGGTGGGTGGAGAAACTGCAGAAGGTTTCCAGTCACTAGCCCGGGTCTTCCCACTAAACCAGCTATTTCCTGGAGCAGGCTGCCTTGGAAAGGGTTTGCTCATTTCCTTCCCGAGGTACCTGTAAAGTCATGTCTGCACCTGTGGGATAAAGGAAATCCTCGCAGTTGCTTTTTGGGCTATTTATGATGATGGCGTGTGCTTTTTTGAATTTTGTAAGGCTTGCTCTGGTTTGGTTTTGTTGTCTCAGGAGGTGATTTAATATGCTTTCCCTTTTGGGGATTATACGATGTTATTTATTTATTTTTCTAGATATGTTAAAAATACGTTATTTTAGAACATTTTGAAAATACAAAAAAAAAGTAAAATAAAAATAACTTATTACCCAGAGAGAACCACTGTTTACATATGGATACATCATCTTTCTCTTTGGTGGCTGAAATTATAGATATAAATATTTGTGTATCCTACTATTATTCACATAGGTTTATATTTTATTTTTTTAGTACCATTAAACATTTATTATAAAAGTAATGTTAATAACCCTACTAATGCTCCATTATGTGGATATACTATATTTAACCTTTCCCCAAATTTTGGACAATTGTCTTGTGCTACTAGAAAGGAATACTGTTCATATATCTGATTATGTCCCTAAAATATATCCCTTAAAGAAAAGGCTCAAATGTTATATCCTAAAAATAGATTCCTAAAAGGAAGGGCACAGCCATTTTAAAGCTACTAATACGTACGACTAGATCGCTTTTCAGTGTGTGTGAGGGCTTACCACCCCTGCTGAGGAGAGCCTGTGTCATCTCTGCTCAGCACACCCCAGTCACCTAGTCTCTTAATGTGTCATCAGGGATCAGAGATTACTTTTCGCATAGCCTGACCATCACCAAAAAGGTAATTGGGAATTTGCTTAAATTTTACTTTATAGATTTCAAAGATACACACACACACACACACACACACACACACACTTTTTAAGTTATCAGTTCTTTGGTTGTTTCTGCTGTATCAATCAGCATTCTTCATAGAACCATAACCAATAAGTAGGAGATAGACAGATATAGATAGATGATAGATAGATAAATAGATGAGAAAGAAAGGAAGGAAGAAGGAGAGAAAGAGAGAGAGAAAGAGATTTATTGTAAGGAATTGGCTTATGTGATAATGGAGGCTAACAGCCCCAAGATCCGCAGCATGAGTTGGCAAGCTGGAGACTCGGGAGAGCCGAAGGTGTAAGTTCTAGGCCACAGGCCGGCTGATTTGAAACCCCAGGAGAGCCAGCGTTTCAGCCTGAATGTGAAATACTGATGTCCCAGCTCAGTGGCGGTCGGGCAGGAGGTATTCCCTCTTCTTCAGGGGACAGTCAGCCTTTTGTTTTATTCAGGCCTTCGACTGATTGGATGAGGCCCAACCACATTAGGGAGAACAATGTTTTACTCAGTCTATCAATTTAAATGTTAAACTTTTCCAAAAATAGCCTCACAGAAACACCCAGAATAATATTTGACCAATTATCTGGGCACTCTGTGGCCCAGTCAAGTTGACGTATAAAATTAACTATCACACCCTACACTCTTATAATACCTTTGCCTGTCTATCCTAGTCTAACCAGCACTACAGAAAAAAAATTATTTATTATTATTTTTTACAATAGATGTTTCTGGTGGTTTTGCTGGTTGATAACATTCAGAAACAGAATGGGCAGGACTTCCTCAGCTCGCGACTATTGTATGCTGTGACAAACAGAAACCTGACTATGTGATGGTTAGATTCCAACAGCAGCTCATGAGAGCCCAGTCACCTAATAGTGTTCCTAAATATGGAAGCAGTG